>SJYC01102509.1:0-17992 GCA_006408675.1 Madoqua kirkii | reverse complement strand
ATGATGGTGGACAGGGAGGCCTGGCGTGCTGTGATTCATGCGGTCACAAAGAGTTGGGCATGACTGAAGGACTGAATTGAACTCAACTGAACTGTTGTACAAACAGATGTGTAATACATTTAAGATCTTTATCCTAAATTAAGAAAAAAATAAACTTATCTCTTATACATGTCAAGAAGCCCTAGAACTAGGAATGAGTTTAGTCATTCCTACATCTGACTTATCATCATAATATTCTTGGAAAATTCTCAGAAATGCACAGGATGGTTTTCTCTTTTAAATTTTCTCAGTTATAAGTTCTGATAATCAGTTCCAGGAACTGGTAATTCTAAAGACAAGGAAATGACACAGCTTAGTGGCAGAAAGAGAGAATATTTTGTCCTTGAACCCTATAGTTCAATAGTCTTTCCACAATCACCTGAGGACTAGGAAATTTTCAAAGGAAAGAACCGATGACTCCTAGTACTCCTTAAATACTGGTAAGGCCCTTAATGAAACTTTGAGGAAAAGAAATGTGTATAATTTATTTTCTTGAACACAGAATATATTAAATAAACACATGTATTTATTGAGGGCAGAGCATGAAGTAGAATCCTGAAGTTAATTCCCAGCTCTGTCACTAATGATCTATATGACTTTAGGCAAATCATTAAACTTCTTTGAACCTTTGTTACCACATTTAATATGGTGATATCTGCCCTAATTGCTTTTTTTTTTCCAAGTCAAGAGGATTCATATATGTGAAAATATTTAAAATAGTAAATTACTAGAGGAAATAGCGGACTATTGTTAATTACTATGACTCTCTATTGGGCTAAAATTTTATACAGATGGTATACAAGATCAGAACATGGCCACTGAGTTGAATTTGTGCATTAAATAAGCTAAAAGTGAAGATATTTTCTCTATAGTTTCAGGAAATTGTTTATTGATGTGGAATGTGGAACTGCATGGGGTTCATCATTGGAAAGAGGATTGGAGAAAAGCTAACAGCAATATCAAGAACCATAATGTCTTTTATGCTTCCTTAGTCCTGCTCTCTGGCCTCAACAGCACTTGGGACTACAGGAAACAAGGGCAGGAGTCTTGCTAATAGTGTGTGAGAAAGAAACCTGCCTGTACCATAAAGCAGGAAAACCCATGTGTGCTGCTTTCAGCTACCACAACTACATCAATGTAAATAAGCTCTGCAATCACTACCAATGACTTTGATGCAGTAGTTTTTCATCCTTGTTTATAATAAGTAATAGAACAAGTAGCTGTGACAATAGAGAAAGAGCATAGTCATGAACAAGACAAGGGATAGTGCAAAGCTGAACTTCCAAGAGTTTTTTTTTTTTTTTTTTTTAGTCTAGAGAGATCTAGATCTATCTCTCAACCCCAGCAGCCCTCTTCTCATAGCCAAAGAGCCTCCCAATTGCATCTTTCATATCCTTATTTCTCAGGCTATAGATAATGGGGTTGAGGAAGGGAGCGAGGATAACAAAAGTGACAGCAATTGCTGTGTCCCAAAACACGGAGTAGGTGGCTGAGAATCGCAAGTACATGACAGCCACACTGCCAAAAAACAGCAAGAACACAGCAAGGTGGGCAGCACAGGTAGAGAAAGCTTTGTGGCGGCCTTCAGCTGAGGGCATTTGCAGAATCACCACAATGATCCGGAGGTAGGATAAGGTGATGACCAGGAAGGAGGCTAGGATCTCCACTGCGTGGATGACATCCACAATGACCGCCAGGGATGTGTCTGTGCAGGCCAAGCTCAGGACAGGGGTGAGGTCACAGAAGATCTGCTGGATCTGTTTGGGGCCACAGAAAGGCAGGGTGCCAATCCATGTAATTTCAGGGAGCACCAGGAGGAAGCCACAGAGGCAGGATCCAGCTGTCAGATGGATACAGAGTTTGGAAGTCATAATGGTTGGGTAATGGAGGGGATTGCAGATAGCTATGTACCTGTCAATGGCCATTGCTGTCAGGACACAGCCTTCTGTGATGCCAAGTGAGTGGAAGAAGTACATCTGCAGAAGGCAGCCAGCAAGAGAGATGGTCTTCTGCTCACTGACTAGGCAGGAAAGCATCTTGGGGATGGTGGTTGTGGTATACCAGATCTCCAGGAAAGAGAGGACACGGATGAAGAAATACATGGGAGTGTGCAAGGCCACATCCAGCTGGGTGACAATGAATATCATTAGGTTTCCAGTTATGATAAATCCATAGATGAGAAGCAAGACAATAAAGAATAACAGGCCACCTTCATGTAAATGTGGAAACACAGAGAAGAGGAACTCAGTCACCCTTGTCTGGTTCTCACTGGTCATCACCTGTGTCACCTGGGAAGGGAAGAAAGGAGACCAAAAACTCCTGAAATTGGGATGATGATTACTTATTGAAAATTGCTTTGCTCTTTTCTGTAATCAGTTACTTAACCTGATGCTGGGGCCCTAAACAGGCCAGTTAGAAATCTCTCCAGTTGCACCTCTATGCAGGAACATCTGAAATGCTTGCTTTTGAACCTCTAAATGAATCTTTTTGCAAACATCTTCAAATGATATGAAGAAAACACAAAGCAGCACATAATTTTAGTTCTCTCAAATTAATTTCTGGAGGTGCAGTCGATTTTTTAATTTATGAATTTTTGTCCCACTCTGTGCTTAGCTTTAAAACATGTACCTTTCTTTTGACTATTCTCAATTCCTGTTCTTTAGAAAAGCAATTAAAAAATATAAAACACCATCAAGAACATTTTACTCAATAAGACTTTAGTTGCTCACTCATATTTTCTAGCTCTGCTACCTAATCTTAGATTGGCTACCTTTATCACTCTGCCTCTTTTCTGTTGGTTTCATAGCAGCAAGTCTACTTTTCATTTAAAGCATAGGAACCCAGACACAAGAAAGTATCCCTCCTCTCCTCTGCTTTGTCTGTAACTCCCTCTCCGTCTCTTCCCTCAGTGGTTGATTTTTATATGTGCTTGGACCAAGAATCTCTTCAGAATCACAGTATATCTGGAAAGTGGCCATTGAATTTTGGACAAACATGTAATTTCACCCTTGCTCATCCCATTCCTCCTAGAAAGACCATATCTAAGAACCAAAGGAAGGGAAAGATCATCCTGAAATATATATATATATATTCTCTAATAACTTTGACAATCTTGGGAAGAAAATGTCACAAAAATCAGCTGCAATAGAAATCAGGCCATGTTTGGAAGAAAGAGCAACTAAATTTTTTGAAAAGCTAAAGTTAAGTATAGCATTATGCTTATCTATTAACTATTTTAACATCTTTTTCACTCATCTTACCCCCATGAAGTCATTCTACAGATGAATATTTCTATGTATGGTCTTACTGTCCCTTGTCTTTTCAAAAACTTTAAAGGGTAAACACAAAGATCAATAGCCTTATATTTATTGTCTTTTCTCACCAGGTTCCAATCAATATTTTTCTTTTTTTTACCTTTTATGGATTTCAATTTATTTATTAATTTTAAAAATTATTGAGGTGTAGTTACTTCATAATGTTGGTCAGTTTCAGGTGTACAGCAATGTGAATCAGTTATACATATACATAGGTCCATTCCTTTTCAGATTCTATTCCCATCTAGGTCATTGGAGAGTACTATGTAGAGTTCCCTGTGTTACACAGCAGGTCTTTATACAGTTCAGTTCAGTTCAGTTCAGTTCAGTTCAGTTCAGTTCAGTTCAGTCGCTCAGTCATGTCTGACGCTTTGTGACCCCATGAACTGCAGCACACCAGGCCTCTCTATCCACCACCAACTCCTGGAGTTTACTCAAACTCATGCTGATTGAGTCGGTGAGGCCATCCAACCATTTCATCCTCTGTGGTCCTCTTCTCCACCTGCTTTCAATCGTTTCCAACATCACGGTCTTTTCAAATGAGTTAGCTCTTTGCATCAGGTGGCCAAAATACTGGAGTATCAGCTTCAACATCAGTCCTTCCAATGAACATCCAGGACTGATCTCCTTTAGGATGGATTGGTTGGATCTCCTTGTAGTCCAAGGTACTCTCAAGAATCTTCTTCAACACCGCAGTTCAAAAGCATCAATTCTTCAGCGATCAGCTTCCTTTATAGTCCAACTCTCACATCCATATATGACTACAGGAAAAACAAGAGCCTTGACTAGATGAACCTTTGTTGACAAAGTAATGTCCCTGCTTTTTAATATGCTGTCTAGGTTGGTAATAACCTTCCTTCCAAGGAGTAAGCATCTTTTAATTTCATGGCTGCAATCACCATCTGCAGTGATTTTGGAGCCCCCAAAATACAAGCAGCCACTGCACTGTTTCCACTGTTTCCACAAATATTTGCCAGAAGTGTTGGGACCAGATACCATGATCTTCATTTTCTGAATGTTGAGCTCTAAGCCAATTTTTTTACTCTCCTCTTTCACTTTCAACAAAAGGCTCTTTAGTTCTTCGCTTTCTGCTATAAGGGTGATATCATCTGAATATCTGAGGTTACTGATATTTCTCCCACCAATCTTGATTCCAGCTTGTGCTTCCTCCAGTCCAGTGTTTCTCATGATGTACTCTGCATTTAAGTTAAATAAGCACAGTGACAATACACAGCCTTGATGTACTCCTTTTCCTATTTGGAACCAGTTTGTTGTTCCATGTCCAGTTCTAACTGTTGCTTCCTGACCTGCATATAGGATTCTCAAGAGGCAGGTCAGGTGGTCTGGTATTCCCATATCTCTTAGAATTTTCCACAGTTACTATGATCCACACAGTCAAAGGCTTTGGCATAGTCAACAAAGAACAAAGATGTTTTTCTGGAACTCTCTTGCTTTTTCGATGATCCAGCGGATGTTGGCAATTTGATCTCTGGTTCCTCTGCCTTTTCTAAAAGCAGCTTGAACATCTGGAAGTTCACAGTTCACTTATTGCTGAAGCCTAGCTTTGAGAATTTTGAGCATTACTTTACTAACATGTGAGATGATTGAAATTGTGTGGTAGTTTGAGCATTCTTTGGTATTGCCTTTCTTTGGAACTGGAATGAAAAGTGATCTTTTCCAGTCCTGTGGCCACTGCTGAGTTTTCCAAATTTGCTGGCATATTGAGTATAGCACTTTCACAGTATCATCTTTTAGGATTTGAAATAACTCAACTGGAATTCCATCACTTCCATTAGCTTTGTTCATAGTGATGCTTTCTAAGGCCACCTTGACTTCCCATTCCAGGATGTCTGGCTCTAGATGAGTGATCACACCATCGTGATCATCTGGGTTCTTAAAGATGGTCTTGTACAGTTCTTCTGTGTATTCTTGCCACCTCTTCTTAATATCTTCTGCATCTGTTAGGTCCATACCATTTCTATCCTTTATCAAGCCCATCTTTGCATGAAATATTCTCTTGGTATCTCTAATTTTCTTTAAGAGATCTCTAGTCTTTCCTATTCTATTGTTTTCCTCTATTTCTTTGCACTGATCACTGAGGAAGGCTTTCTTATCTCTCCTTTCTATTCATGGAACTCTGCATTCAAATGGGTATATCTTTCCTTTCCTCCTACTTTTCACTTCTCTTCTTTTTAAGGTATTTGTAAGGCTTCCTCAGACAACCATTTTGCTTTTTTGCATTTCTTTTTCTTGAGATTAGTCTTGATCCCTGTCTCTTGTTCAATGTCACGAACCTTCGTCCATAGTTCATCAGGAACTCTGTTTATAAGATCTAGTCCCTTAAATCTATATCTCACTTCCACTGTATAATCATAAGGGATTTGATTTAGATCATACCTGAATTGTCTTGTTGTTTTCCCCACTTTCTTCAATTTGAGTGTGCATCTGGCAATAAGGAGTTCACGATCTGAGCCACATTCCACTCCCAGTCTTGTTTTTGTTGACTGTATAGAGCTTCTCCATCTTTGGCTGCAAAAAATATGATCAATTTGATTTTGGTGTTGACCATTTGGTGATGTCCATGTGTAGAGTCTTTTCTTGTGTTTTTTGAAGAGGGTGTTTGCTATGACCAGTGAGTTCTCTTTGCAAAACTCTCTCAGCCTTTTCCCTGTTTCATTCTGCTTTCTAAGGCCAAATTTGCCTGTTACTCCATGTATTTCTTGACTTGCTACTTTTGCATTCCAGTCCCCTGTAATGAAAAGGACATATTTTGGGGGGTGTTAGTTCTAAGAGATCTTGTAGGTCTTCATAACCATTCAGCTTCAGTGTCTTCAGCTTTCCTGGTTGGGGCATAGAGTTGGATTACGGTGATATTAAATTGTTTGCTTTGGAAAGGAACAGAGATCATTCTGTTGTTTTTAAGATTGCATCCAAGTACTGAATTACTCTGTTTCTTCTAAGGAATTCCTGCCCACAGTAGTAGATACAATGGTCATCTGAGTTAAATTCACCCATTCCAGTCCATCTAAGTTCACTGATTTCTAGAATGTCGTTGTTCACTCTTGCCATCTCCTGTTTGACCACTTCCAATTTGCCTTTATTCATGGACCTAACATTCCAGGTTCCTATGCAATATTGCTCTTTAGAGCATTGGACCTTGCCTCTATCACCAGTGGCATCTACAACTGGGTGTTGTTTTTGCTTTGGCTCCATCCCTTCATTCTTTCTGGAGTTATTTCTCCACTGATCTCCAGTAGCATATTGGGCACCTACCAACCTGGGGAGTTCATCTTTCAGTGTCCTATTTTTTTTGCTTGTTCATACTGTTCATGGGGTTCTTAAGGCAAGAATACTGGAAGTGGTTTGCCATTCCCTTCTCCAGTGGACCACATTCTGTCAGCCCTCTCCACCATGACCCGTCAATCTTTGTGGCTTCACATGGCATGGATTAGTTTCTTTTAGTTAGACAAGGCTGTGGTCCATATGATCAGGTTGGCCAGTTGTCTGTGTTGTGGTTTCAGTTTGTCTGCCCTCTGATGCTCTCTCTCAGAGCCTAGCATTTTACTTGAGTTTCTGTTACCTTGGACAGGGGATATCTCTTCATGGCTGCTCCAGCAAAGCGCAGCTGCTGCTCCTTACCTTGGACGTCGGGTAGCTCCTCTCAGCCACTGCCCCTGTCCTGTCTATTTTATATATTTTTGAATAACACAGTAGTACTGTGTCTATGTCAATTCCCATCTCTCATTTTATCCCTCCTAGCCCCGTTTCCCCTGGTAACTATATATTTGTCTTCTATATCTGTGGCTCTATTTCTGCTTTGTAAATTGGTTTATTTGTACCATTTTTTGGATCCCACACATAAGCAGTGTCATGTATTTGTCTTTCACTGTTTACTAGTCAAAGTTTTAAGCCAAATATTTTTCTATATGCCCATCAGCTCTGCATATAGGACCAATTTCCTGCATTTTATTTTTATATCATTCTTTTCTTCCATTTTCTTGATTTCTTCCTATTGGAATCCAATTGTCAATATGCAGCAAATGCTCCTATTATCATAAAAGTCTCACTGATTCTCACTGCCAGAAGTAAACACCCTCTCTTAAGAATACTTTGTATTTTCTTCTTTCATGATATTTAACACATCTTTTTTTTGCATTTTCCCCTGGTGGCTCAGATGGTAAAGAATCTGCCTGCAATGCAGAAGACCCACATCAGACAGTAAAGAATATGCCAGCAATGCAGGATGCCTGAATTTGAGTCTCGATTCTGGAAGATCCCCTGGAGGAGGAAATGGCAATCTGCTTCAATATTCTTGCCTGGGAAATCCCATGGACAGAGGCGCCTCATAAGCTATAGCCCATGAGGATGCAAAGAGTCAGACATGGCTGAAGCAATTGAGCAGGAACACATGCATGCTAGGGAGATTATTATTATTGTTTTACAGATAGAGAAATGTAGAACTAGAGGGGAAAAGTAATTTCCCAAATTCACATAGCTAGGATCCAAAGCAATAATTGGAATATTGGTCTTTAGGTCTTTAGTCACTATTATTATTTGTACCACACTGTGAAATTTAGATCAGGATTCATCATTCATTCTGTTTTCTTCTCTGAGTACCACTATGTGTTTACGACTGTCCTAGGTATGAGATAAGAAAGATAATGTGTTCCCCCTCCCTCGCCCCCCTCGGATCAAACAGAGGTTAAAATAAATGCATTGACGACGAGGAAAAATAGTTTTAGAAGATGCCTTTTACTTTATGTCTCAAGCTTTGAGGAAGAAAGATATGAGAGCCAGGTTTTGGAAGGGAGCAGGCACCAGTGAAGCAGAAGGGCAGAGGGCATGCACTAAGAAAGATGTGAGCGATCTGAGTTTTCTCTGTTGGAAGCAACCACATTTCTGTCTCCTGTGTGTGATCTTTTCTCAGCCTAAAATGCCAGAGAATGGCCATCCTGAGTAGTCATTATAGAGAACACAGATGGATAAATCAAGAGACCATGAAGCTATGAAAAGTGGAATTTCAGAGTAAGTGGCTTATTAAAGGCTTCTAGAGTGACTACTTCTTACTTTGAGTGAGGCTTTTCTCACTAGCAAGTTTATGTTGTTATCTATCATCTGTACTTCAGTTCAATTATATTCATATATTTATTGATCCTCTGCTAGGTGCCAATCACTGCTGAAGGTTTGTGCATACATGTGTGCTAAGCCATGTCTGAGTCTTTGCAACCCAACGGACTGTATCCTGCCAGGCTCCTCTATCCATGGGATTTTCCAGGCACAAATACCAGAGTGGGTTGCCATGCCCTCCTCCAGGGATCTTCCCAACCTAGAGATAGAACCTGTGTCTCTTACATCTCTTGCATTAGCAGGCATGTTCTTTACCACTAGTGCCACCTGGGAAGCTCACTGAAGGCTCAAGGGCTATATAAAGTTGAATAAACATTAATTTTTGCTCCTGAGACACATAAATAACATTTAAGAAAATCCTGGAATGACAGATAATCAGCAGTACCCAAGGAGTTCAGCCTACAGATTTTCATTGTAGAGTAAAAAGAGACTTGAATTAGACTGCAGTCCTGGAAATAAAATTCTCTTTAAGTCCCCAGGAAGCCACAGTTCTTTCGACTTTAAAATTTTAGTGTTGGAAAGACCTTAGATATCATTAGTATTTTCATCTGTTAGATGAACAATATTCTTCCTAATATCCTTTCTAATTTCTTTACCTATTCTAATTTCTTTACTTATATAATACAGTTTTAAAGATATGACGTTTTACTCCATATTCTGAAAAAAATTTTACTTTGAAAAGAAAGTTTAACCTGAAAAAACAGGTTAAGTTGGATACCAAACGCAGGTTAGCATGCTCAACTGGCTTACCACGTACCTTGCCTGAGACCACAAGAATGCTCAGAATCTCTGCAACAACCTGCCCCTCCTACTAGTTTGTCAGTGAGACTATAGATGTTTCTGCACTCTCTTTCTGGAGTATCTAGAATGGAAAGATTATCTTGCCTGGGAGTTTCTCTTTAGATAACACAGGATCTTTAAAAGTGGTGCATCTCATTCTCCACTCTAAGGGACCTATTAGAGGAAACATGTCACATGGTAACTAGACATTCCTGAGGGGGTCAGGTCTCAAAACTTTCCTGTGGCTAAATAATCTTATCTTTCATAAGGGAATATAGATTTAGGCACTGGGGCCCAGAATGACAATGGGTGTCAGAATAGAATTCTCGCAAGATCACACCTCTCTGAAAGAGACCACCAGCAAACACTACTTTTTTCTCAGCCTTTCACTCATTTTTCACTATGTTTTCCACTTTGGCTGAGAGAATGATAATAATATATTTTGAAGTTTTAAATACACATTAATTTAATTCTTATTTTAAAATTTATTGTTTAACTGGAAGATAATTATAAGGTGCTGGTTTCTCCCATAAAACTATGTCAATGTGTCATAATTTTATATATTTGAGTGTGGCTCAGATCGTGAAATCCTTATTACCAAACTCAGACTTAAATTGAAGAAAGTAGGGAAAGATCAAATCCCTTATGATTATACAGTGGAAATGACAAATAGACTCAAGGTATTAGAGCTGATAGAGTACTTGAAGAACTATGGACAGAGGTTCCTAGCATTGTACAGCAGGCAGTAACCAAAACTGTCCCCAAGAAGAAGAAATGCAAAATGGCAAAATGGTTGTTTGAGGAGGCTTTACAAATAGCTGAGAAAAGAAGAGAAGTGAAAGGCAAAGAAGAAAAGGAAAGATATACCCATTTGAATGCAGAGTTCCAAGAATAGCAAGGAGAGATAAGAAAGTCTTCAACAGAGGAAAACAATAGAATGGGAAAGATTAGAGATCTCTTAAAAAAATCAGAAATACCAAGGGAACATTTCACGCACAATGGGCACAATAAAGGAAATAATAGTATGGACTTAATAAAAGCACATGATATTAAGAAGAGGTGGTAAGAATACACAGAAGAACTGTACAAAAATGATCTCAATGACTCAGATAACCACAATGGTGTGATCAATCACATAGAGCCATATATATGTGTGTATATATTTCTATATATCTCAAAAGGGAGATTATCATCTCCCTTTGAGCCTCTCTCTCCATCATTTAATTCTTTAGAAAAAGAATTTGTAAGCTTAAAATGATTAGCATGGTAAATTTTGTATTACACACTTTTTACCACAATTAAATATAAAAAGCTGTTTGTATGAGATAGCCAAGACAAAAGTTATTCCCATTTTACAGACGGAATAATTCAGAGCAGTTAAAGCCTTGCTTCAGTTCACATAGCCAAAAAATGCAAAGGTGAAATTGAACCTTGAGCCTCAAAACTCAAAATTAGCTAAAGATTAATCTTTCCCTTTGATTACAACTTTAATTATTCCCAAATATATATTCTCTAAAATGATCTTTCACTTAATTTGGAGTATCATTTAATAGGACTTGGTTTAACTAAGAAGAGGAGCAGGGAAAATAAGGACATTCCTGGACTTTTACTTTACACTTTTCTATTTTCCACTCTATTCCCTGCCTTGAACTGTTAAGTCCCAGCAACCAAACCACTTGTAGCCATACTCTCACAATGCTTGATCTATTAAGCTTTGAGTTTTTTCCCTATTCTTCCCTCTTCCTAAAATTTCAACCCTGCCTTCTTCCCCCCCAAAATATAGGCACACACTTCATCTCTGTAATTCTTATTAATTTTTCAAGTTTCAATACATTGCCTTCTTCTTCAGAAAGCCTTTCTTGGTTCCCTGGTTGTTTTTTTTTTTTTTTTGGTGGGGGGAGGTCTGTTTTGTGTTCCTAAATCATCTGGTACATACATATGTGGTTGATATGTCCAGATTCTAAGAAATTTAATGGTGATCTATAATTATCTGTCCCTGGAGAAGAAAATGGCAATCCACTCCAGTATTCTTGCCTGGAGAATCCCATGGATGGAGAAGCCTAGTAGGTTACAGTCCACGGGGTCGTGGAGAGTCAGACACGACTGAGACTTCACCTTCACCTATAATTAACTATTCACATTTAAATTTCTAGTATGGAACTCAAGTAACATATGCTTAATGAAGAGGATAAACAAAGGTCTAGCCATGAAAATACAAGAACTATGTTTGTAGGTTATTAAATATATTTGATTTGAAACAGAGGGCTTGTAGAGTGAATCAGTGGAGAAATGGCATTGGAGGATTAATTTAGGTGTATTTGGAGATCTAGAATGTCAAGTGTTGGGATTTAAAAAATATATTTTGTAAGCAGTATGAAGTTATTAGGTAATTTTAGAGTGGACATTAATGCACAAAATTTCACTTTAATATGTAGAATACAGAGAAATTATGGAAGTGAGAAATGTCATTAATTCATTTAACTAGCACTTATTCATCACTATTCGGGCATCAGACTCTTTTATGCAATGATCTGGAATAAAGGCCTAAATAAGACAGTAATAATGAAGCTAAAGGATAAAAGGGATAAGAATAAATATGAATAATCAATAAGGTCTGACAACTGACTCTGTGTAGGTCATGTTGGAAAGAAAAGCATTAAAGAGGCAGATTTTAAGTTTGAGTTAGTTTGTCAGGCACTGTTATTTATAAATACAGTAACAGCTAAAGCAAAAGATAGTAAAGGGAGGAAATTATGAGATGAGTTATAGATATGTTATTCTGAGTGTGTGGGCAAACTTATAAACAGAAATCTCTTATTGCCATTAAGGATGAAGAAGTGGATTTCAAGAGAGATGAAGTCTATGGACTTAGATATAAGTGTTAAATAAAGATTATAATTGAACTATGAAGATGCACTAGATAGTTGAAAACAGTGTCAGAAATAGCAATAGAGTCTGGAAGATTATAATTGGTGGGTGGAGGAATATAATACGTAACTCTTATTTACTGGGTTAAGTATGTGCTAAAAATGCACCAAGACAATTATACATTCCTTCTCATTTCAGTATTTTTATGTTTTCATTATTATCAACCACTTTAAAAGTGAGGAAACTAAAGTTTAAATCACTTATGTATCATCCCCATAGTCATATAGCTAAGAAAGTGACAAAGTCAGAATTAGAACCTAAGTCTATCTTACTGTCTTGTTCCAAAATATCCAGGGAACTAAGAGAACAAAGACACAGCTGTGTCATGAAAATCAAGGCAAAAAAGTACAAGAACAAATAAATGATCAATGGGCGAGATTTGGAAATGATCTAGTCTTATTATTATTCCTTATTCTCAATGTCTTAAAGTGTTGAAAGTGTTAGTCACTCAATCATGGCAAACTCTCTCTGACCCCATGGACTGTAGCCCTCCAGGCTCCTCTGTCCATGGATTCTCCAGGCAATAATACTGGAATGGGGAGCCATTTCCTCCTCCAGGGAAACCCTCCAGGCCCAAGGATCAAACTCAGGCCTCCCACATTGAAAGCAGATTCTGAGCCATCAGAGAAGCCCACCAATGTCTTAAAACCACCTTGGATATATTTGCTGAGTGAATATTTGTCAGGGAAAATAAAAGCTGAAAAAATGGCAATAAAATTTTGTGGTTAGAGGAACATTGGCAAATGAGGAGTTAATATAATTTTAGCCATATGGCTTCTGCATAGTCTGTGGAATATGAATGAATAAAATTAATACAAATGAATCAACCAATATGGATGATGTTTGAGATATTTGATAATGAAAAGATGGGAGAACTAGAGCAGGTAATATAATCAAGAATAACTTTCTTTAAGTTATAGTAGATATATAGTTTATTAAATACTGTGGTATAGTAGTAAAATGTGCATGCTTGGAAGAGAGAGAGGAGTCAGTAGTAAAAAAGAAACTAAAGATACTGAAGATCAAAGAGATAATAACTAGAGCAAGGGGTAGGAAACTGAGTCAAATAATTTAATAGTAAGCTTTATCTTGCAGTCAAGGAGTGTTAAATCCTGACCCCAGCTTTTGGGGCCATCTGCCTCTGGAACCATTGAAGTCAATGAAATCTCATGCACGTGAACTCCTCCTTCCCACTACCACTCTAATGCCCTTTAATATCCTAGATCCTTTTGAAGAAGTTCTGCTGAGGTGTGTTGCACAGCTGCTGACAGAATTTTCTAGAATATACTTCAGAGCTATGCTATGCTATCACTGAACTGCTCTGAATCTGTTTCAATGAAGAGTGAAGAAAATTCTTCTGCCTTTGAACCACATTTTGTTAGCTTAGCTCCTCTTGTTCCCTAACCTTCCTCTGTCTCAGCAGACACTTTTTACACAAACGATTCTTACACACTTTGTTCAGAAAAGAAATGAAGTATCTCTTTCCATCTGATTTCTAGTCTGACTCAAAGACCTAACTTCTCATAGGTATGGCAACTCCCTGAAACGGAGCTTGGCAGCAAATACTTTCCTAATTAACCACATGGGACATGGAGTGGATTTCCTCTAGGCACTGAGGGAGAACCCTACAGAAGAAAGCCATTCCCTACCCTACTAACTAGTCCCTGAGAACCTAGATTTGTGACTGTGGCTAGAACCTTCTGATCTGCTGGACTGCAGAATGGTAAAAATGAATACATTTGGGAAATAAGAAGGAGCCCTCTGAGTTCCTGGAAGAGGTGGGTATGGGATGAAGGGTGGGCTCTGTACTTTGGCATATGGGTGAGTGCCCTACATAGGGGAAGAGGCAAAAAAAAATCAGGTTATTTTTTCTGTTGGTTTTACTTGTAGAAGAACTGTTGACATTTTTTAAGCTTGTGAGGTAGGGGGAGAGATAGTAAGTAGTTCAGGAATGAGCGATTTTGGATAATGTGTGTTATAGGACTAGAGATGGTCATAAGATAATCTATTAAATTTTGTCTGGGACATTAGCGCTTGAGAGATCATTTCTGTTTGGGCCACTAGAATTATGACTCTACCTCTGCTGACTTGTTTATTTATTTAAATTTTTAATAATTGAGATATAATTGACATATAACACTGTATAAATTTAAGGTGTTTGTGTTTATTTGATGCATTTATACATTGCAGTCTGATTAACATTATAGTGTTATTTATCACTCCTGTCACATCTCAAAATTATAGATGTCCTATGTACAAGAGCTAAATTATCAGCTAGTTCATTGAAAGCAAGTCTCAGAATTTTGCCAGGCACACAAATATTTACTAACATGCAGGTGCAAAAACCAATATCAAACTTTGTTTTGGAAGCCCAAGGAAGTTCCAACTCTATTCCTTAGCCTCTCTGATTAGAATGAATGAAAGGTTCTATCAAAGACAAAATGTAACCAAATTCTCACTGGAGGAAAAACTGACATGGTGAAATCATGACCCTCTGCTAAGGGAGAAGCACAGAAATGAATGAATCACGGGCCTATTCCACCCTTCCACACTGTATAGGCAGCATGACAAGCTCTTATTCTAACGCTACTTCAAGAAATGGTATAGGTTTATTTCTAGCCAGGCCACATATCTTGGTCACCTGGTTTTTAACTAAAAAATAAACCTAAAGTTCCTTATACTGCTGATTTTCAGCTGGGACAATTTTACTTCCACTGTTCCCCTGCAGAAATATTTAGCAATTTCTAGAGGCATTTTGTTTATCATGACTGAGGAAAGGGTCTGGGCTATTGATTTCTAGTAGAAGCTAGAACTGATGCCAAATTTCCTACAATGCATGGAAAACCTCTCTCTTCCTCACCTTTGGCAAAAAATTATCTGATACATAATGTTAGTAGTGCTCAAGTTGAGAAAACCTGTCCTATGCTAATTAATGAACCTATTTTCCTGAAGGCTCAACAGTTAATTAATCCACCTGCAATAAAGGCAATACAGGAGATGCAGGCTTGGTCCCTGGGTCAAGAAATCCCTTGAAGAAGGAAAATGGCAACCCATTGCAATATTCTTGCCTGAAAAATCCCATGGACAGAGTAGCCTGAAAGTCTAAGTGTTAGTCACAACTCCATAGACTGTAGCCCGCCAAGCTCCTCTGTCCATGGAATTTTCTGAGCAAGAATATTAGAGTGGTTGTCAGTCCCTTCTCCAGGAGATCTTCCCTACCCAGGGACTGAACGCGGGTCTCCTGCATTGTGGACAGATTCTTTACCATCTGATCACCAGGGAAGCCCCTAGAGTAGTCTGGTGGGCTCCAATCCAAAAGGTCGCAAAGAGTCAGACAACTGAGCATTTAAGCACACATGGTGAAGATGCCATTCTGGATACTGGAAACTATCTGCGTCTGGCTATAGACTGCTAATCAAAGCTTCTGAAATGTCATCAAACCACTCCTAGAATGTGATTTCTTGATTACTACATTTCAACTATTAGCTAATGCTCTTTACCACTGACCATTAACTAACCTAGATTAAGATTAATTTACACATAAAGGTATGTTGCATGGGTCTAAGCTGTTGTGTTTTAAAGTAAATTGAATTCAGTATATTTACTTTTCTCTTTACTCTATTTTTCTAACTATTAAGCCAGCAAGGGAAGACAGTACCTGCACTTGATTTTTAAGATATCCACTTAAAAATAGTTTTTACTTTTATCCACAAAGGGAAT
Organism: Madoqua kirkii; assembly: GCA_006408675.1. Lineage (NCBI taxonomy): Eukaryota > Metazoa > Chordata > Mammalia > Artiodactyla > Bovidae > Madoqua > Madoqua kirkii. The sequence continues at coordinate 2,084 of SJYC01102509.1, read as the reverse complement.
CATTTTGTAACAACTCATTTTGTGTCTCCAATATTTAATATAAAAAATTAAAATGCCCACCTATTTAAGGTATTCCCAATTTGCTATAATAAATATTCCAATAAATATCCTTGTATTTGTTTTAATATTTAAAATTATTTTCTTGGGCTATATGGTGAAATGAATTATTTAAAAAGTCTCAAAACTCTTAAAAAAGATTGCCAAATAGCCATTCAGGAGACTTTGTACCAATTTAAATGTCCAAATAGCAAAACTGTTTGCTTAGCTCTCAGAATAGTTGATAATACAGTGTGTTATAATTACTAAAAATGTATTTGCAAGTTAGACATACTCACTTTATAATTTGCAAAGCAATGCATATAAATACTTTGTTTAATTTAATCAACCTTATTTCAAGGCTGATGAGCTGCTTAAAAAGAAAGTTCATATTAGTTATTTAAATTAGGTAGAGTTCTGATTGTTTATATTTGATTTCGCTAGCCAACAGGTGAAACACCTGAAAATATGGATCAGGAGAATCAGACAAGGGTGACTGAGTTTTATTTCTCTGATTTCCCTGAGTTCGAGAAGGGCAGTCTCTTATTCTTCATTCCTTTGTTCTTAATTTACGTGTTCATTATTGTTGGAAATTTCATGATCTTCTTTGCTGTCCAGCTGGATGCACGTCTCCACAATCCCATGTACAATTTCATCAGCATCTTCTCCTTCCTGGAGATTTGGTACACCACAGTGACTATCCCCAAGATGCTCTCCAATCTTGTCAGTAAAGAGAAGACTATTTCTTTCATTGGCTGCCTCCTGCAAATGTATTTTTTTCACTCACTTGGGGTCACAGAAGCCCTCGTCCTCACAGTGATGGCCATTGATAGGTACGTTGCCATCTGCCACCCTCTCCGCTATGCAACCGTTATGACCCCTCGAGTATGCATCCAGCTCTCTGCTGGTTCTAGCATCTTTGGCTTCCTTATGCTACTGCCTGAGATTGTGTGGATTTCTACTCTTCCCTTCTGTGGTCCCAACCAAATCCATCAACTCTTCTGTGACTTTGAACCTGTATTACGCTTAGCCTGTACGGATACATCTATGATTCTGATTGAAGATGTAATTCATGCTATTTCCATCCTGACTTCTGTTTGTATCATCACCCTTTCCTATCTAAGAATCATTGTTGTGATCCTGAGGATTCCCTCAGGTAAGAGCCGTAAGAAGGCATTCTCCACTTGCGCAGCCCACATTACTATTTTCTTTCTGTTTTTTGGCAGTGTGACACTCATGTACCTGCATTTCTCTGTCACTTTCCCACCACGACTGGACAAGGCCATTGCACTAATGTTTGCTGTCCTTGCCCCACTTTTCAACCCGATAATCTACAGTCTGAGGAACAAAGACATGAAAGATGCCATCAAGAAAATCCTCTGTTCTTGGGGCTTCACTGGTGGTCCAGTGGTTAAGAATCCACCTTGCAATGCAAGGGACATTGGTTCAATCCCTGGTCCAGGGAGACCCCACATGCCATGGAGCAACTAAGCCTGTGTACCACAACTACTGAGACAGCACTCTAGAGCCCGTGAGCCACAACTACTGAAACCTGCAAGCCCTAGACCCTGTGCTCCACAACAAGAGAAGCCACCACAATGAGAAGCCCATACGCTACAAGAGTAGCCCACCCCTGCAACTAGAGAGATCCCTGTGCAGCAACCAAGACCTACCACAGCCCCCAAATAAGTAAATCTTTAAAAAGAAAATGTAAAAAGAAAGAAAATCCTCTGTTCTCAAAAATGTTCAATGTCTCTAGAAGGCAATGAGAATTCATTCTATCTGTTCAAGCATCTATATTCATAAGTTTAAAATGCTAACAAATCAGTTTGTAAAACTACTGGAAATAATTTATTTTTAGGTAGTAGTTTGGGTATGATTTCCACTTTTCTGACGTAAGAACTATTGCTTAATCTAATAAAAGAAGTTGTCAGTGGTTTATCTATCTTTATAACATTTATAGATTATGATGGAGTACTTTGTACACTTTATAACACCAAATCAATGGGGATATTGAACTAAATAATAATCATATTTGTTTCTTGCAA
>SJYC01102508.1:0-12604 GCA_006408675.1 Madoqua kirkii | reverse complement strand
TGACTGTGTTTGATAGGATTAAAGAGAATTGTTTAAGATTGGAGAGATTTACATACACTTGTAGTATAAGAAAAAAATAACATTGTTCCTTCATTTCAATATTGATATAAAATCCTAATCGCATGATTATTTTAAAATAATCTTATTTTCTATTATATATTTCTTTCAACATGTTTTACTGGTGTCAGTATATTCATTCAAGACTTTCTATATCTCTTTGTTCATGTAATAACAGGACTATGACATAACTGTTCTTTACTAGGTGCCCTGTAGCACAGCTAAGGACAATGATCATAAGGCTGGAGAAAGTAGCTTCTCAGGATGATGAGTGCAATCAGGAAATAACTATTTATTAAAAATTTTGACCTGTAAACTAATGAGAGGAAAGTACAGTGGGGAGCTTTCTGATAACTAACCCCATGAGGGAAAGTGATACTGTCTACTGCAGTGCAGGGGAGAAGTCCCCTATGGAACCCATTTCCCTTTCTGTTATGCCCTGAGGTACCTGTGGATATAATTGCAAGTCCACATTTTGAGGGACTTAAAGGATTTCAAGGATGAAGAGACCCAGGTAAATAGAAGAGTTTCTGTGGCAGAGGTAAGTGCAGAAGATTTAGGCTTGAAATAAGGTATTCACTCACTATGCACAAGAAGAATCATCTTATTCCATGAAGAATGAATTATTATATTATTATGTAATATAGATTATTATAGATTGCATTATTATTAAATTGCATATAAAAAAGTAGAGGCTTTGAATTTTGGTGAAAGGCAATGGAAAGTTTAGAAGAAACCCTCCCTCCTTAGGTACTAGGTCGAGGTATACATGAAACAGAATACTTCATTTATGATACCATCTTTTGAAAGATTATTTGGTACAGACTTGATTATGACTCTCATCAAAGTTGAGTTGTCATACTTTTCTTTCCAAACAGTCCTCAGTTTTCTTTGCTACATTATTCATGACTGTCTTGTGGGTTTAATTATAATTGCACATGGGGGCCTTGCTTCAAGTTGATTTATTTGACACCAGTTCATGTGTTGCTTGTCAATCCTTTTCAGTAGGAACTCATTCTTGAGAAGGTTAAACAACTAAGTTGTAATACAATAAATGATCCTTATTAATGTAATAAATATATATAGCACAATAAATAAAATGATGATCCTTATGTAATACAATAAATATAATGCAGACACTCCAGTGTAATAGTGCCCGATATTTTGGAGAGTTTAGTACATTTCTAACATACTTTAAGCATTTAAATATATTTACTTAATGCTAGGTTTTCTTATTTGTAAAGTTAATAATCTTATCTTATTAGAGCATTTTGAGCATTAAATGAGAAATATATACTTGTGCTTGTCACAGTGACTCAGTACTATGTAATATACTACAGACTAAGCATACATATGATCCTTATGTAATACAATAAATATAATGCAGACACTCCAGTGTAATAGTGCCCGATATTTTGGAGAGTTTAGTACATTTCTAACATACTTTAAGCATTTAAATATATTTACTTAATGCTAGGTTTTCTTATTTGTAAAGTTAATAATCTTATCTTATTAGAGCATTTTGAGCATTAAATGAGAAATATATACTTGTGCTTGTCACAGTGACTCAGTACTATGTAATATACTACAGACTAAGCATACAATATTCATAATACTATGTAATACAGTACAGCCTCCCCAGGTGGCACTAGTGGTAAAGATGGAGAAGGCAATGGCACCCCACTCCAGTACTCTTGCCTGGAGAATCCCATGGACTGAGGAGCCTGGCAGGCTACAGTCCATGGGGTCACGAAGAGTCGGACACGACTGAACGACTTCACTTTCACTTTTCACTTTCATGCATTGGAGAAGGAAATGGCAAACCACTCCAGTATTCTTGTCTGGAGAATCACAGGGACAGGGCAGCTTGGTGGGCTGGTATCTATGGGGTTGCACAGAGTCAAGCACGACTAACTTGACTTAGCAGCAGCAACAGTAGTGGTAAAGAACTGGCCTGCCAATGCAGGAGACTCCAGAAATGTGAGTTCGATCCCAGGGTTGGGAAGAACCCCTAGAGGAGGAAATGACAAACCCTCCAGTATTCTTGCCTAGGAAATCCCAAGTAGCCTGGGGGGCTACAGTCCATGGGGTCACAAGGAGTCGGACATGTCTGAGTGATTGAACAATCAATGTAGTATTATAGAATTCACAATATAATATGAATCATATTATGCTATACTATCATTTTTATTATGTTTAACCATTCTCGGAAACTTATGAGCTAGTTTCTATTAGTAATTAGCAGATAGAGTGTTGCTTAACATAGTCAGATGAGCTTCATGGGTTAGTAGGGGAGGAAGCAGAAAGGAAAATGAGAGGTGTGGTGAATTGGACTTTATTACCCTTTCACTAGGCTGCCTGTTAAGCACTGTTTTAAGTCTTTTGTAGACATTAACTTAAGTATTCTACAGTATACCTATGAATGGGTACTATTATTAATCTCATTTTGCAGATGAGTATTTGAGACAGATGGATTAAATAACTTGCCAAAAGACACATAAATAATAAAAAACTTAACTGAGATTCCAATGTAGACTCCTGGTCTATATGCCCTAGAACTGAGATCTCCAAAGAGGAATGTGCAAGATGGCCCAAGGGTGGAAAAAGAAAATAATAGTATTGCTGTTATGTTTATTTTTACTAATGCATCTTACTTCAAGATATTATATATTGTTAAATAATGTGTGCATGTGTGTGTATTAGTCGCTCAGTCATGTATGAATCTTTGAGACCCTGTGGGCTGTATGTAGCTCCCCAGGCTTCTCTGTCCATGAGATTCCCCAGGCAAGAATGCTGGAGTTGGTTGTCATGCCCTGTCCATCATAATATAGTACATGCACATAGTTTTTGTTTTACTTTTTAAAGTCTTTATTGAATTCATCAAAACATTGTTTCTGTTTTATGGTTTGGCTGTGAGGCATGTGGGATCCTAGTGTCTTGACCAGGGATAGAACTCATAGCCCCTGCTTTGGAAGGTGAAGCCTTTTCCACCTGACCACCAGGGAAGTTCCTGTGCATAACTTTTAAATTCAAACACTTATATTAGAAGTTAAACCTTTTGGCAGAAAGTGAAGAGGAACTAAAAAGCCTCGATGAAAGTGAAAGAGGAGAGTGAAAAAGTTGGCTTTAAGCTCAAAATTCAGAAAACTAAGGTCATGGCATCTGGTTCCATCACTTCATAGGAAATAGATGGGGAAACAGTGGAAATAGTGTCAGACTGTATTTTGGGGGGCTCTAAAAATCACTGCAGATGGTAATTGCAGCCATGAAATTAAAAGACACTTACTCCTTGGAAGGAAAGTTATGACCAACCTAGATAGAGTAGTAAAGAGCAGAGACATTACTTTGCCAACAAAGATCCGTCTAGTCAAGGCTATGGTTTTTCCACTGGTCATGTATGGATGTGAGAGTTGGACTGTGAAGAAAGCTGAGTGCCAAAGAATTGATGCTTTTGAACTGTGGTGTTGGAGAAGACTCTTGAGAGTCCCTTGGACTGCAAGGAGGTCCACCAGTCCATTCTAAAGGACCAGTCCTGGGTGTTCATTGAAAGAACTGATGTTAAAGCTGAAACTCCAATACTTTGGCCACCTTATGCAAAGAGTTGACTCACTGGAAAAGACCCTGATGGTGGGAGGGGTTGAGGCCAGGAGGAGAAGGGGATGACAGAGGATGAGATGGCTGGATGGCATCACCGACTCAATGGACATGAGTTTGAGTAAACTCCAGGAGTTGGTGATGGACAGGGAGGCCTTGCATGCTACGATTCATGGGATTGCAAAGAGTTGGACATGACTGAGTGACTGAACTGAACTGAGGCTAAAAAATACTCTTAACTTAAAAAAAATTTTTTTTTAACCACCAAAAACATTTGGAAAAATCTATTTCTGCAATGGTGACTCTGGAGGAGTAAGTGAGAAAAAATATAAAATGTTGGTCACTTTTTATAAAGTACAAAATTAGGGAAAAAACAAAACTTTCAAGTTATTTCTTCTTGTTCATTCAAGTTATTTAGCAATACACTAAATATTTTTCCTTGTGAGCTGATAAGTTGTTCACTGGTCTGTCACTAAGTTGTGTCCAAGTCTTTGTGACCCCATGGACTGCAGCCAGACTTCCTTGTCCTTCACCATCTCCCATAGTTTGCTCAAACCCATGTTCATTGAGTTGGTGGTGCCATCCAACCATCTCATCCTCTGTAGTCCACTTCTCCTCTGGCCTTTAGTCTTTCCTAGCATCAGGGTCTTTTCCAATGAGTTGACTCTTTGCATCAGGTGGCCAAAGTATTGGAGCTTCAGCTTCAGCATCAGTCCTTCAGGGTTGATTTCCTTTAGGACTGACTGGTTTGATCTCCTTGAGCTGGTATGTACCCTTTCCTTTATTCAGAGGTAGTTCTGCTGGGGATATGGATCTATCAGCAGTGACTGAATTTGTCATCACTGACTTTCTTCAGATCCAGGAAGGTAGTCTTCTGTACTTCTTTCCTTTACTTTTCATCTATATTTTTATTGTCATGGAAAATCTATTGATCTTTTTGCAGTCAGGCTGGATACCTGGCGTCACAATCCCATATATAATGTAATCAGTATCTTTTCCTTTCTGGAATCTGGTATACCACAGCCATCATTCCCAACATGATCTCCAATCTCATCAGTGAAATAAAAGATGATCTCTGTTACTGGCTGCCTCTTGCAGATCTATTTCTCCCATTCACTTGGAAATTCAGAGGGAGTCTTGCTAATCACCATGACCATTGACAGATATGTTGCAATCTGCAACCCTCTTCGCTTTCAAATGATCATGACTCCCCGTCTTTGCGCTCAGCTTTCTGCAGGCTCCTGCATCTTTGGCTTCCTCACTCTGCTTCCTCAGATTGTAATGATTTCAACATAGCCATTCTGTGGTCCCAGTCAGATCCATCAAATCTTCTGTGACTTGGTCCCAGTTCTGAGCCTGGCCTGCACAGATACATCCATGATTCTGATTGAGAATGTGATTCTTGCTTCGGCCATCATTATTACTGTCTTAATCATTGCCCTGTCCTCTATGAGAATTATCACCATGATCTTAAAGATTCCTTCTACTGAAAGTCAACAGAAGGCTTTTTGTATCTATCCAGGCCATCTCAGGTTTCCTGATATCTTTTGGTAGTCTGTCCCTCACGTACTTGCATTTCAATGCGACTTATTCACCCATTTTGGACACAACCATTGCACTGATGTTTACCCTTCCCCTAATCTTCAATCCTATCATCTATAGTCTGAGAAAAAGAACATGAAGGATGCAATTAGAAAAGTTTTCTGTTCCCCATCCTGAACCCCCCCTCCTTCCAAAACCTCCAATTAAAATAAATGAATTTATATTAAAAAAAAATATTCTGTATTCAAATAGTGTTGAACACATCTGGAAGTTAATTCTGAGCCACGGATTTCCTTTCACTCTTTTAATATTTCTCTAACAGATTAATGTATAACATTATTCTCTCTTTAGTTTTTTGTCACATTGAACCATCTGTCTGCTATCCTGATTATTTTATTTTATTATTATTTTATTGGGAAAACACATTTATGTTCTGCCATCTCTATGAAATTTGATGGGTATTTTATAAAGAAATTTATTATGGAGCTTAAAGATTTTCTTCTTTCTTCTGAAAAGTTACAATTAAAGGAAAAATTTCTCACCACTTCAGAGGGTTAGAATTACACTTCAGAAGCTGGACAAGTGCTTTAAGGCATTATGTCTTTTCTTCAGGAAATAGACCTTAGGAATATTTTCTATATAATTATGAATTATGGATTGCCTGATTCAGTTCAGTTCGGTTCAGTCACTCAGCTGTGTGTGACTCTTTGCCACCTCATGATCTGCAGCATGCTAGGCTTCTTTGTCCATCACCAACTCCTGGAGCCTACTCAAACTCAAGTCCATCGCATCAGTGATGCTATCCAACCATCTCACCCTCTGTTGTCCCATTCTCTTCCCACCTTCAATCTTTGCCAGCATCAGAGTCTTTTCCAGTGGGTCAGTTCTTCACATCAGATGACCAAAGAATTTAAGTTTCAGCTTCAGCGTCAGTCCTTTCAATGAATATTCAGGACTGATCTCCTCTAAGATGGACCAGTTGGATCTCCTTGCAGTCCAAGGGACTCTCAAGAGTCTTCTCCAACACCACAGTTCAAAAGCATCGATTCTTTGGCACTCAGCATCTTTATAGTACAACTCTGGCATCCATACATGACTACTGGAAAAATCATAGCTTTGACTAGATGGATCTTTGTTGGCAAAGTAATGTCTCTGCTTTTAAATATGCTGTCTATGTTGATCCTAACTTTTCTTCCAAGGAGCAAGTGTCTCTTAATTTCATGACTGCAATCACCATCTGCAGTGATTTTGGAGCCCAAAGAAATAAAGTCTGCCACTGTTTCCATTGTTTTCCCATCTATTTGCCATGAAGCGATGGAACCAGATGCCATGATGTTAGTTTTCTGAATGTTAAATTTTATAGTTTCTGGTCTTTACATCTAGATCCTTAATCCATTTTGAGTTTATTTTTGTGAATGGTGTTATAAAGTGTTCTAGTTTCATTCTTTTATAAGTGATTGACCAGTTTTCCCAGTACCAGTTGTTAAAGAGATTGTCTTTAATTCATTGTATATTCTTGCTTCCTTTGTTGAAGATAAAGTGTCCATAGGTGTGTGGATATACCTCTGGGCTTTCTATTTTGTTCCACTGATCTATATTTATATCTTTGTGCAATTACCATACTGTCTTGATGACTGTGGCTTTGTAGTAGAGCCTGAAGTCAGGCAGGTTGATTCCTCCAGTTCCATTCTTCTTTCTCAAGATTGCTTTGGCTATTCAAGGTTTCTTGTATTTCCATACAAATTGTGAAATTACTTGTTCTAGCTCCATGAAAAATACTGCTGGTAGCTTGATAAGAATTGCATTGAATCTGTAGATTGTTTAGGGCAGTATACTCATTTTCACTATATTAATTCTTCCAATCCATGAACATGGTATATTTCTCCATCTATTAGTTTCCTCTTTGATTTCTGTCATCAGTGTTTTATAGTTTTCTATATATAGGTCTTTAGTTTCCTTATGTAGATATATTCCCAAGTATTTTATTCTTTTTGTTGCAATGGTGAATGGAATTGTTTCCTTAACTTCTTTTTCTTCTTTCTCTTTATTAGTGTATAGGAATGCAAGGAATTTCTGTGTGTTGATAATATATTCTGCAACTTTACTGTATTCATTGATTAGCTTTAGTAATTTTCTGGTGGAGTCTTTAGGGTTTTCTATGTAGAGGATCATGTCATCTGTGAACAGTGAGAGTTTTACTTTTTGTTTTCCAATTTTGATTCCTTTTATTTCTTTTTCTGCTCTGATGGAGAAATTCTTAGAAAAGTACAACTTTCCAAAACTCAGTCAGGAGGAAATAGGAAATCTTAACAGACACATCACAAGCACAGAAATTGAAACTGTAATCAGAAATATCCCCTCAAACAAAAGCCCAGGCTTCACAGCTGAATCCTACCAAAAAATTTCAAGAAGAGCTAACACCTATCCTACTCAAGCTCTTCCAGAAAATTGCATAGTAAGGTAAACTTCCAAACTCATTCTATGAGGCTACCATCACCCTAATACCAAAACCTGACAAAGATGTCACAAAAAAAGAAAACTACAGGCCAATATCACTGATGAACATAGATGCAAAAGTCCTTAACAAAATTCTAGCAATCAGAATCCAGTAACACATTAAAAAGATCATACACCATGACCAAGTGGGCTTTATCCCAGGGATGCAAGGATTCTTCAGTATCCACAAATCAATCAATGTAACTCACCACATTAATAAATTAAAAAAATAAAACCATATGATTATCTCAATAGATGCAGAGAAAGCCTTTGAAAAAATTCAATATCCATTTATGATAAAAACTCTCCAGAAAACAAGAATAGAAGGAATATACCTCAACATGATAAAAGCCATATATGACAAACTCACAGCAAACATTATATCCTCAACGGTGAAAAATTGAAAGCGTTTCCCCTAAAGTCAGGAACAAGACAAGGGTATTCACTTTCACTGCTACTATTCAACATAGTTCTGGAAGTTTTGGCCACAGCAACCAAAGCAGAAAATGAATGTTGAGTTTTAAGCCAACTTTTTAACTCCCTTCTTTCACATTCATCGAGGTACTTTAATTCTTCTTCACTTTCTGCCATAAAATTGGTGTCATCTGCAATCTGAGGTTATTGATATTTCAGCCTGTACTTCATCCAGTCCAGCATTTCACATGATGTACTCTGCATATAAGTTAAATAAGTAGAGTGGCAATATACGGCCCTGATGTACTCCTTTTCCAATTTGGAACCTGTCTGTTGTTTCATGTCCATTCTAGCTTGCTTCTTGACCTGCATACAGATTCAGGAGGCAGGTTAGGTGGTCTGGTATTCCCGTTATCTGATTAGGTTTGTCCAGAAGCAGAGAGCTAAGAAAAAGAAAAAATAGTACTTGCAGAAGTAAATTACACTTTAATTTTTAGTTATATAATTAACTCTTTATTACAATAAGCATATACATTTAGTAAGACTAAATTCTCAATATTCTTAGACATATCCATAAGAAAACTAGAGTGTAGAATCATAGTATTGCGGAGTTGCATCTACTGAGCCCATGCACTACAACTATTGAAGCCTGCTTGCTCTAGATTCCATGCTCTGAAGCAAGAGAAGCAATGAGAAACCTACACACTGCAACTCGAGAGTTGCCCCAGCTCACTGAAACTAGAGTCTACTCAGCAATGAAGTCCCAGCACAGCACATAAACAACAAAAAAAGTTTTTTTAAGTAATTGACTTTCTCAAATTTTCTGAGAATACTATATAATCTGTGAATAGAGGAATTTAAGAAAAGACACATTTCATAAAAGAGCAGGGAGAAGAAATTTTTCTTGCTCTGAGAGCAATGAACTCATTGACTTCAGAAAACAAATAGACTGTGAAAGTATGTCCTTCCACACTGCTGCCATTGATGTCCGTTTGCCACCGTTTACTTGAGTTACCATGACAACTCTCTTCAGGATTCAAGCCCACAGTTAAAGCTAGTCTGCTAGGTTAACCAAAGAAGGCACTGCTGTCATTCAATCCCTTTTATCCAAATTTCCTAACACCCGGATAAGGACAAATATAGGCTAATTAATGAAGTATTTCTTTATTTAATACTTTATTCTATTTTACAATACTGTATTGGTTTTGCCATACATTGACATGAATCAGCCACAGGTGTACACGATCTCCCAATGCCGAAGCCCCCTCTCACCTTCCACCCCACACCATCTCCCCAGATCATCCCGTACACCAGCCCCAAGCATCCTGTATTCTGTATTGAACGTAGACTGGTGCTTCATTTCTTATATGATAGTATACATGTTTCAGTGCCATTCTCCCAAATCATCCCACTCTCTCCCTCTCCCTCAGAGTCCAAAAATGAAGTATTTCTTTTTTAAAAGCAAATTGTCACTCTTTTTTAATTATAAATTTATGCTTTTCTTATAGAAATAGTGAACAGAGGAAACATAGATTATGTCTGAAAAGTAAATTTGCCAAATGTTGCTGATTCTAAAAACAGTTTTCATGAAAGAAAATTAGATAACTGCATATTCAAAGGGGCATATAAAATATTTCTTAACTTTAAATTTATATTTTAGTAGAAATTTAGTAGAAATAGCAAGGAAAAATATTTCTTAATTATTTTCAATGGTTAAAAACAAACACATTATGCACAATGGTAGTCAATACAAATTTGACTTCACAATGTATTTTAATCTACTAAATACCATTATTTGATGGAGGTGAAGAGAGAAGTTCTCTAGTCCTTGTTCCTAGCATGGCAAATCCTTGAATTGTGCTTACTAAACCACTGTTTGTGAATGCACCAAGGATGTGACACCATGATTCTGCTACTCTATCAATAAATTTCTAAGGCATCTTCCACAATAAATATAAATATTAATGGGAAAAAAAGTTAAGACACATATTATATTTTACAATGCTTACAATAAACTGCAAACCAATTAGCTTGAACCAGTAGCACCCTCAGTTTTTAAAAAAAAGCAATTTTTCAACATTAAGGATGTATAATTACTAAAATTAAGGCATCAAGATAACTTTTCCATTTAATTTTGCCTTTTTTTGTCAAAATACATTTTCAAAATTCAGAATTCAGAAGTCTGATACTTTCAAAAATTCTTTGCTGAGTTTCTCATATTTTTGCTTGGAAATTGCTGCCATCTATTATAAAGTTTTATAAATTATTCTTCTTGATGCAAATAGCTAAAGTCAGAGAAAATGTGATGTAGATAACAGATTGGAAACCTAACATATTGGAAAAATCTCTGTTAAAGTCTTGGGGAATAACACCAATGTAGTCTTATTCTCCAATGAACCAATAGACACATAAGAGCCAGGCTGCATGAGAAACACGAGAACCACGAAGAAGTGGGATCTGGGGCCCATTGGAGGTTATTTGTTCTGAACTCCCATAATCACAGGTGCTACATACAAAAGTAGGAGGACCAAGATCCACACAAAATCTAACTTCAAATCCAAGCCACAGAAGGATGTAGGAACCAACAGACTTACACGTGGGACATTTCTAATCTTTTCCCTCATGTTTTTCTGTTTGCCCTATTATGGTACCAACACACATGGCTACAGTTTAGAAATACCCATGGCTGTTTTCATTGATGTCTTTCCTCTCCATAGGAAGTGCTAGTGTTTTGAATTCTATAGGGTTCTGAGGTAACACTGAATTGATTTTCTGTCTTAAAACTGAATTTTTCACTACAGGAGGCAGAATAGGCCTTCTGGAGTATGCCACAGCAATGTTATATAGCAGAGTCGAATTAACAAGACATCTTATAGCTTATTGATTTCAATTTCCACCATTTTTCCTCTCTTCTGAGCTAATTTGGTTTTATACAAAGCTGAATACATTTCAACACATTGATACTTCTTTCCATATTTCAGTGCTAGAATCTTCTGTGAACCCATATGTGAATGCATAACAAAACAGCCATTAGTGGTTGAGCCATTCATCTGCCCATCTGACACCTTCAATATGCCACTCTTCTTCCCCAGAAAAATGTTTTTTGATGAGTCCAATCCTGCAGCATATATCTGTGATGTAAAGGGAAATTATATTTAAATATAATTCTAAAAGCAAATCTTGATATAGTGATTTGTACTGACTGTGTGTCAGAATTATCAGTACTTTTACTCTTGGAACTATATCAGTTATTACAAAATTAATAAGACTTTCAGTGAACTGACCAATCTGAAACATTAATGTTGCTGTCATGAGCATATTCAGTTATTGCTGTCTGGACCCCATGCTATGCTATATTGGTTTCTGTTGCTTATTTCCTTGTAACCTAAGGAGAACAAGCCATAACTACAGTGCTGGGCTTCACTCTGTTTATTTATATGCTAGAAACAAAGCAAATAGACTTTTCTTTCTTCCTTTATCACCATTTGAGAGACAGTCTTTGCACCCTAAGGCAGTGAGTTCATCATATTTTGTTGGTTCTTTGGATGGATAATTTTTTTGATCAGGGCATAACATGATATTGGCTGTGTTTTTCTATTCTTTGTTCACTGATCATGAGCCCTAGGATACTTTTACATTTTTTCATCTACTAGCTTGCTATAAAGGATACATCTTTAAAGGAAACAAACATCTACCTGTATAGAACAAGGTAGTACAAGGAGGCGGAGTGGGTCATGGATCTTCCAAGCCCTGTCTGAATACACCACTCTCTTAGTCCCTCTGTGTGTCCCAACTAGAAAATTTATATTTTCCAAAAAGTTCTTAAACAAACCAAATGGAGAAAACCAAGGAAAGTTTATTTGCAAAATACAGTACATTCCTAGCCAGAAAATTTCATAAAGCCTTAGAATTCAGAAAATATGATTCATTCTACATCACACAAAACTTTTGTGCACTTGATCACAGGAAATTAGCTGAAGCTCTGCTTTTTGATTAGTTGAGAAAAATAATCTTGGAAATGTAAGCAATCAGATTTTGATATCTCTGTATTTTGTTTACTTTAAAGGCACATATGTCCCCATTTCACTACCCCGCACCACACTGTGTATATGACTCTGTGTATATAATAGTGTGTGGCATTTATTGATATGTGTGTATTTATGAGAACACTACATTGGAATCTGCATTTTCAGGTATGAAGTGATGGTTGGAGAGAGGTTAATGTACATTAAAAATGGGCATATTCTGTTAATAATAGCAAATATTTAAACATAAGATGCCCTAAGAAAGAATTACAAGAGAATTCAAATATTCCAAATTTAAATCTATAAAGAAATTATAAAGGTCTTTTAAGGTATGGCATGTGCTAGTTTGTTATGGTGCTGTTAGTGATAAAAACTAACTAGATTAATGTTCAGTAATAATATTCAATGGAAGAAACTAAAAAATTGAACACTAGAAAGCTAACCTAGAGTTTTGACTTGAGAAAATATAAAATTTA
>SJYC01102507.1:0-43844 GCA_006408675.1 Madoqua kirkii | reverse complement strand
ATGGAATATGTTGCATTATCTATGTTTCAAAAAAAATGTAGGCTTACAATTTATAAGGCAAAAATTGACAGAATCAAAATTAGCAATGGAGAAATTCACAATCATGTGGAAGTTTAAAAAACAGATTAACAAACTGGACATAAGTGATATCATAGAATTAATACATGATTTGTGTAGAGTTACACAAGTATTTTCACAAAGTAAAAATTTATTGAAATATGTATTTATAATTTGTGCATTTTTTACATGAATTATTTATCATTAAAATATTTTTTTCTGAATTAGAACTCTTGTGAATATCCACAAAATTAAAATTGAACTTTAATAATATGTTGTCCAAAAAAACCAAGGGGGCTTCCCTGGTGGCTCAGAGGTTAAAGTGTCTGCCTGCAATACAAGAGACCTGGGTTCAGTCCATGGGTCAGGAAGATCCCCTGGAGAAGGAAATAAACATTTGAATAACTTGTATTATCACACGATATCCTGCTCTTGAACACACATATGAGTTGTACACTAACCTAAATTTATCAATAGTGTTTACAGATATGCTGCAAGTTAATATTAAATATCTAAGCTTTTGCCTCATTTATATTGAGTCATGAAAACAATTTGTGAGCATTCACAGTATGATAAATATGGACTAACTACTCTGGAGCTATTTCTTTACAGCCATGAAGTGAGAAGGAATTATGTGAATTTAAGTACTCTTGCCTGGAAAACCCCATGAATGGAGGAGCCTGGTAGGCTGCAGTTCATGGGGTCGCACAAGTCGGACACGACTGAAGCGACTTAGCAGCAGCAGCAGCAAGAAAGAATGAGTGGAAGGAAGTAGTATAGAAGAAGCACATACAAATCTTTAATATATTTTGTGCTGAAAAGGGGGAAGTATAAAGAGTTCAGCAGAATTAATAAAAACAACTTGAAGGAAAACTCTGTATATTGTTCAATAAAACTTGGCACTCTTCCTTCTTGTTTAGTATGGCATACTTCTATCCAGCTTACATATTTTCATGAAAATTGATCTATTTTCTATTCATTAATTTGTTCACAATAGCCAACATGTCAGTAAGGCTCTTTTGACATGGTCCTATCTCTTGTGTTTTTGAGAGGATGAGGTCCAATCGGAGGTGAGTGTACCTTTATATGGTACACTTCCAATTCCACACCTAAATGGAGGCTGACTGGTTAATTCACAATGCTGACAAGAAAAGAGGTAACAATGGTCACCAGAACTTGAAGTCTTCCTCGGAGCACTGATTCTCCTTTGATCTGAAAATATGATGAGGAAAAAGCGCAATCACATTCTGATACTGATCCCATGGGAAAAAGAAAGAGTGCTTTCTATTTATTACCAAGAAAGAAGTCTCAGTGGAACTCATTTCACCTTTAGTATTTTTCTTTGGATCGTTACAATAACCCCTTCCAGAGAAGTTGAAAGAACATTTAAGAATGCAGAGACCCAGGAAAAAGGAAGACCCCTACTGCATCTAGCAGAGATGAGTTAAGGGTCACTGAGTTTTGGGTAGAAACTATTCATTTTTTATGTTCGGAATGAGACACACTCGAAAGATTCAAATAATGAAGATTTGGGCAGGCTTAAATTTTGGAATTGTAACAAAATTTATGTGAACACTCCATCTTTGGGGTCATGGACTTTTCACACTTAAAATCAGAAATGATATCTAGTTATTCAGACTTTATACTGTCCGAGACATAAATGCTTACAAGTTTCCTTCCTACCAGTCTTATTTCTAAACTTTTCTAGCTTTAATATGATGCTGAGAAAGATTGAGGTCAGGCAGGAAGAGAAAGGAGCAACAGAGGATAAGATGATTGGGTGACATTACCGAGTCAATGGGCATAAATTTGAGTAAACTCTAAAAGGTAGTAGACATGGAAACCTGGTGTGCTGCAGTCCATGGGGTTGCAAAGATGTGGACACAACATAGCAAGTGAAAAACAGCAACAATATTTTTTTAAGCCTAATCCAAACATTCATTAAAAAAATGGCCATTTTCAAGCGATCAATGCATGCTAGGGTTACGAAACACAAAATGTTGATCCTGCTCTAATAGAAGCTCACAATCTTGTGAAGTTAAACAAATAACAAGTTTTAATAAAAACATAGTAAGGATGATGGTAGAAACCTTCTGTAGAATATATATGAGAATAAATGTGCGTGTGTGTGTAATAGAGAAGGAGAGGAAACCACAGTAACTGTTGTAGGGCTTCTGATAGGGATCAATGCCTGTGCTGAAACTTGAAGAAAGTCTAGGAGTTAGTTAAGTGAAGAAGAGTAAGCAGGTCTTCTAGGAAGAGGGTTAACATTCACAAAAGCAATGATCCAGGAGAAATCAGGGTGAACTCTGAAAACTGACACAGTGCAGCATGAGAGAGTGGTAGATGGGGAAGAGTGCATGTGCAGATTTAAAGTTCAGGAAACATACTTCTGCTGGCAATACAGACTTGAAAGAACTGAAAAGCTGTGGAGGGTGTGTGTTCATCAACAGCAAGGCAGGACATGATTTTAGGGACCGCAGCAGGAAACTGGAACACACAGTCACTAAGAATGGGCCAAGAAGGTGAGTTTATAACACATAAAGTAAGAAAGCTTTATAACAAAACACCTAAGAGGAAGCTTCTAGTCAGGAAGAAGGTAAACCTGGAGAGGGTGGTTTCATGAGAGCCAAGGGAGACAGTCTTCAAGTAGTAGTAATCAGTAGTTTCTAATGCCAAGGTGAGGTGAGGTGAAGTCGCTCAGTCGTGTCCGACTCTTTGCGACCCGTGGACTGTAACCTTCTAGGCTTCTCCGTCCATGGGATTCTCCAGGCAAGAATACTGGAGTGAATTGCCATTTCCTTCTCCAGGGGATCTTCCCTACCCAGGGATCGAACTCGGGTCTCCTGCATTGAAGGCAGACGCTTTAACCTCTGAGCCACCAGGGAAGCCCTCTATGTGAGGGCGATCTGGTTGTGACATCTGTCACCCCATTGATCGCCAGGGTTGATTCGGCTGATCTGACTGGCTAGGCAGGTGTCCCCTTCCTCCCTCACCACTCCATGTGCGTCCCTCCTGAAGCTGTGCGCTCGGTCGAAGAGGATGACCATCCCCGATACAGGAGGACCAGTCTTCAGTCAAGGGTATATGAATAGCTGCGCTCCCCTGCTAGAACCTCCAGACAAGCTCTCACTCTAATGCCAAAGTGAAGTTATAAAGACTGAAACTTTTCCATTGTTTTGTAGTTAACATATCAGTGATAACATGGGACATAATGGCTTCTGTATAGGAGAGAGAAAGCAGTCACATAGCAAATGATTGAGGAGTTAAATGAGATATTAATATTCTTTCAGAGCTGTTCAAGGTAGGAAATAACTAACAAATATAGAGCAATATCAATACTCTGATACATTAATTATTTCAATACTCATAATTTTGCACTAATATTTTCCCCAGAAGATTCTGAGGTTCAGAAAGAGATTATATAACTTACTTATTTGCTCAAGTGGCAGAATGAGAATTCAGGCTCAGAACGTCTGATTTGAACCCATGTTACTAATCATCATTTTTTACTATCTCTCAAAAGATTAGTGATATGACAAGTTGTCAGTTATTTTAAATCTGGAAAAAGTAAAAACACAAAAATACCAGGTAACCAAAATACTATTTACATTTACACTGTGTTGATTTCCTTCTCTATTAGTTGGATGTACCATCTTCCTCATTCACAGACAACTCTTCTGGGGACATGGAAGATGGAAATCTATCAGCAGTGACTGAATTTATCTTCACTGAGTTTCCCTGATTCCAAGATGGTGGCCTCCTATACTTTGTTCCTTTGCTCTCATCTACACCTTTATTATAGTCGGGAACCTATTGATCTTTGCTCTAAAACTGGATACTGTCTCCACAATCCCATGTATAATCCCATCAGTATCTTCACATTTCTTGAGATGTGGTATACCACAGCTGCTATTCCTAAAATGCTCTCCAATCTGATCAGCAGTCAAAAGACCATCTCTTTCATTGGCTGCCTCTTGCAGATGTACTTCTTCCATCCATTTGGAAACACTGAAGGAGCCTTGCTGACTGTGACGGCCATTGACAGGTATGTTGCCACCTCAGCCTATTCCACTACCTAACCATCATGACTCCCTGAATACGTGCTCAGCTCTCTGCAGGCTCTTGTTTATTTGGTTTCCTCATCCTTCTACCTGAGATTGTGTGGATTTCTATTCTACCTTTCTGTGGTCCCAACTAGACCCATCAGATCTTCTTCTCTGTGATTTCACACCTTTATTAAACTAAGACTGCACAAATACCTCTGTGATCTTGGTGCAAGATGTGATTCATGCTCTTGCTATTCTAATAACAGGTCTGATTATTTCTCTTTCTTACATCAAAATTATCATTGTTATCCTGGGTATCCCTTCAGCTGAGGCTTGTAAAAAGACCTTTTCTACATGTGCAGCACACATTTCCATCTTTCTGCTGCTTTTCGGCAGTGTGGCTCTCATGTATCTTAGATTCTTTGCTACACCATTCTGGGACACCACCATTGCACTAACATTCTCTGTGCTTGCTCCCTTTTTCAATCTCATTATATATAGCTTGAGAAAGAAGGATATGAAAGATGCTATTAAGAAGCTCTTTTGCTCCCCAAAAGGTATTTAACATATCTGGTAAGTAATTTAGACTGAAGTCCTGTGTACAAATGGAACTTTTTCACAAAATATTAAGCCCGAAGAGACTAGAATTTCAAAGAATAATACAATTAGTCTAGTTTTCTTCCCCATGACCTGGTGAACAGACTGGTAAAGAAAGTCTTCTGAGGATTTACAGAGATGACAGCAATATCAATTCTACTCTGACTTTCTAGAGTCAGTATAATTTTTAGTATAATACATGCAATTTGATAACAAATATATTAGAATTATGTACTAAAATTATTTCCACTATGTATTTATAATCATCAGTTTAATTATGGCAAACGGCTTCATTGATTGAACATGCAAATTATTTTTCCATTTTGTTTCTCTATTGTTTGCTTCTCTATATTGTTTTTTAACTATTACCACTGGTGGCTCAGATAATAAAGAATCCCGCTGCAATGCAGGGGACTCAGGTTCCATCCCTGGGTGGGGAAACTCCCCTGGAGGAAGAAATGTAAACCCACTCCAGTATTCTTGCCTAAAAACTCCCATGTACAGAAGAGCCTGGTAAGCTACAGTCTTAAGAACTGTGAAGAGTCAGACATGACTGAACATGCACACACACATTCTTATATATATGGCAATTATAACTTTCTTGCATAAAGTCCTTTTCAATTTCAAAAACTTCTGTTGCAAGATACATTTCAAGAAGTTGAATTATTAAAAGCAGATGTGAAAGAATAGCTTTTGGTAAAAATATTGATTTGTAAATGGTTGCACAAATAATGCCTTAGTGTAGCACTTTTGTAACAACTTCAGGAGTATGGCAAACTGAGGTATAGATCACATAAAAGTCTAGTTGTTCTGTGAAAAATAGTCCTATCACTGGCAAGCTGAACTTGCAGTACAACTATAAAAAGGAGTCATTCGTCCCAATTCTTCACACCCCTATAACAGATTTATAAATCCATAATTTTGCAATGAATTCATTCATGTTAAGTACCATTTACCTTCCTGCCCCACAGATTTGGTTTGAGCTTCTCCTTTAATTGACTCTTGGGAAAGCAATGCATATTATAGGTACTGAATATGTACCTTTACAGTCAGGTTCACTTCAGATACCTTTTCCCCTTTCAGCACTGGACTCACATGAAACCATGTCTCTAAGAGTCAGTGGTTCAGAGAATGAGAGACACATGGAGCTGACCTGAACTGTAACTTGCCTGAAGCCTGGTATTGAAGTCCACAACCCAGAGCTCAGAGTCTGAAGTTGAGCATAGATCTCCCTATTGCAACTGACTAACAGACTTCTAAGTGTGAGGATAAATGATTATTATTTTAATACCCATGTCTGAAACACTTAATAAGTTACATACACTGCCATGTGTAGGCTTTGTCTGACATTGTACCTTCCTGAGATTGCAGAA
Source organism: Madoqua kirkii (assembly GCA_006408675.1). Lineage (NCBI taxonomy): Eukaryota > Metazoa > Chordata > Mammalia > Artiodactyla > Bovidae > Madoqua > Madoqua kirkii. The sequence goes on along the minus strand of SJYC01102507.1, from coordinate 37,768 downwards.
ATTAATAACTAATGCTTCTTATCTGAATCTTAAGATATTCTTTTGGATTGGAAGTATTTTAACACTGTATTGGTAACAATCTTTTAATATAATTCTATAATCTCCAGAAAGATTACCTACATCAAATGCACAATTATTTAACCACACTGCCTATTATTTTGTATGTCAAAGAACTTTTACGCATCAAAGGGATTTGAGATCATTTAGAAATAAAGCAGGGGCTGAGCAGCAGAATGTAAAAAGAGGCAAGGCAGTCATTCTTTGGAAGCTACATTCTCCTTCTTACCATTTTTCTTCATTGTGTGTGTGGCTTACAGGCATCTTGCACCTGACATGTCCTTGAAAAACAAGTTATGAAATTAAATCTTTATGAAATTTTATCTTTCAATGTAAGATAAAAGTTAAAAACCTCTTTAAACTATGTGGAAAAAACAAAGATGTGTTGGTAATAGAAAGAATAATTTTAACAAAGAGAAAACAAATCAACTTTTATTTTTGTTACTTGTCATATGTATATGAACAAAATGTTTTGGGGGAGTCCAGACATAGTTCAAAATTCATACTAATTCTATGTGATATTATTTAAATAGAAATTGCTGTATTAGGAAAATTGGTGAATGTGTCATTGTCTGAAATTATAGTACCACTTCTTACAGCATATTTATTTGTGTTGAGTAAGAAAAGTCATTACATTTAAAGAAATGAAGGAAATGGATTGCATTTTGTTAATCTTTTTCATTCTCAGAAATTTTAGTGAGTAAATGGACAAAAATGAAAACAATCTTAATAGTGGTAACATTAAACAATTAAATCTACATAATTAACCAAAGCACTGGCTATAAATTTCAACATGGAACTAAAGGTGGAGCATATGGAAGGCCAAGTGATTTTCCTAAATTTGGCTGACTGACTTAGAAACAGGTAAGAAATAGGATATGATTATATCCCTCATTTTATTGTTTTACCAATCTCCTCTTCTCTACTGCATTCAGTTCAGATCAATTTAATCACTCAGTCCTGTCCAACTATTTGTAGCACACCAGGCTTCCCTGTCGATCACCAACTTCCAGAGCTTACTCAAACTCATGTCTATTGAGTCAGTGATGCCATCCAAACATCTCATCCTCTGTTGTTCCCTTCACCTCCTGCCTTCAATCTTTCCCAGCAAATGAGTTTCCAATGAATATTCAGAACTGATTTCCTTTAGGATGGACTGATTGGATCTCCTTGCAGTTCAAGAAACTCTCAAGAGTCTTCTCCAATATCACAGTTCAAAAGCATCAGTTCTTCAGCACTCAGCTTTCTTTATAGTCTAACTCTCAAATCCATACATGACTACTAGAAAAACCATAGTTTTGACTACATGGACCTTTGTTGGTAATGTTTCTGCTTTTTAATGTGCTGTCTACATTGGCCAAAGCTTTTCTTCCAAGAAGTAATCATCTTTTAATTTTATTGCTGCAGTAGCCATCTGCAGTGATTTTGGACCCCCCAAAATAAAGTCTGTCACAGTTTCCATTGTTTCCCCATCTATTTATCATGAAGTGATGAGACCAGCTGCCATGATCTTAGTTTTCAGATTCCAGCTTATGCTTCATCCAAACTGTCATTTTGCATGATGTACTCTGCGTGTAAGTTGAATAAGCAGAGTGACAATATACAGCTTTGATATACTCCTTTCCAAATTTGGAGCCAGTATGTTGTTCCTTGTCCAGTTCTAACTGCTGCTTCTTGACCTGCACACAGATATCTCAGGAGGCAGTAAGGTAGTCTGGTATTCCAATCTCTTTATGAATATTCTACAGTTTGCTGTGATCCACACAGTCAAAGGCTCTGGCATAGTCAATAAAGCAGAAGTAGATGTTTTTCTGGAACTCTTGCTTTTTTGATGATGCAACAGATATTGGCAATTTGATCTCTGGTTCCTCTGCCTTTTCTAAAACCAGCTTGAACATGTAGAAGTTCACGGTTCACATATTGCTGAAGACTGGCTTGGGGTATTTTGAGCATTACTTTGCTAGTGTGTGAGATGAGTGCAATTGTCTAGCAGTTTGAACATTCTTTGACATTGCCTTTACTTGGGATTGCAATGAAGACTGATCTTTTCCAGTCCTGTGGCCACCGCTGAGTTTTCCAAATTTGCTGGCATATTGAGTGAAACACTTTCACAGCATCATCTTTTAGGATTTGTAATAGCTCAACTGGAATTCTGTCACCTTCAGTAGCTTTATTTGTAGTGATGCTTCATAAGGCCCACTTGACTTTGCACTCCAGGATGTCTGGCTCTAGATGAGTGATCACACCGTTGTGCTTAGCTGAGTCATGAAAATCTTATTTGTGTAGATCTTCTGTGTATTCTTGCCACCTCTTCTTAATATCTTCTGCTTCTACAAGATCCATACCATTTCTGTCACTTATTGAGTCCATCTTTGCATGAAATATTCCCTTGGTGTCTCTAATTTTCTTGACGAGATCACTAGTCTTTTCCATTCTATTCTTTTTCTCTATTTCTTTGTGTTGATCCCTGAGGAAGACTTTCTTATATCTCCTTGCTGTTCTTTGGAACTCCGTATTCAAATGGGTGTATATTTCCTTTTCTTCTTTGCCTTTAGCTTCTCTTCTTTTCTCAGCTATTTGTAAGATCTCCTCAGACAACCATTTTTCCTTTTGGCATTTTTTCTTCTTGTGGATGGTCTTGATCCCTGCCTCTTGTAGAATGTCATGAACATCAGTCCATAGTTCTTCAAGCACTCTGTCTATTAGTTCTAATCCCTTGAATCTATTTGTCAATTCTACTGTATAATCTTAAGGGATTTGATTTAGGTCATACCTGAATGGTCTAGTGGTTTTTCCTACTTTCTTCAATTTAAATCTGAATTTGGCAATAAGAAGTTCATGATCTGAGCCACAGTTAGCTCCTGGTCTTGTTTTTGCTGCCTGTATAGAGCTTCTCCATCTTTGGCGACAAAGAATATAATCAATCTGATTTCAGTATTGACCATCTGGTGATGTCCATGTGTAGAGTCTTCTCTTGTGTTGTTGGAAGAGGGTGTTTGCTATGACCAGTGCATTCTCTTGGCACAACTCTGTTAGCTGTTGATGTGCTTCATTTTGTACTCCAAGGCCAAATTTTCCTGTTACTCAGGTAGCTCTTGATTTCCTACTTTTGCATTCCAGTTCCTATAATGAAAAGGACATCTTTTTTAGGGTGTTAGTCCTAGAAGGTGTTGTAGGTTTTCATAGAACCATTCAACTTCAACTTCTTCAGCATTACTGGTTGGGGCATAGGCTTGGATCACTGTGATATTGAATGGTTTGCCTTGGAAACGAACAGAGATCATTCTGTCATTTTTGAGATTACATTCAAGTACTGCATTTCGGACTCTTTTGTTGACTTTGATGGCTACTCCATTTCTTCTAAAGGATTCCTGTCCATAGTAGTAGATATAATGGTCATTTGAATTAAATTCAGCCATCCCAATTCATTTTAATTCACTGATTCTTAAAATGTCAATGTTCACTCTTGCCATCACCGGTTTTGACCGCTTCCAATTTGCTTTGATTTATGGACCTAATATTCCAGGTTCTTATGTAATATTCGGAGAAGGCAATGGCAACCCACTCCAGTACTCTCACCTGGAAACTCCCATGGACAGAGAAGCCTGGAAGGCTGCAGTCCATGAAGTAGCTAAGAGTTGGACACGACTGAGTGACTTCATTTTCACTTTTCACTTCCATGCATTGGAGAAGGAAATGGCAACCCACTCCAGTGTTTTTGCCTGGAGAATCTCAGGGATGGGGGAGCCTGGTGGCCTTCCATCTATGGGGTCGCACAGAGTCAGACACAACTGAAGTTACTTAGCAGCAGCAGCAACTATGCAAAATTGCTCTTTACAACATTGGACTTTACTTTCATCGCCAGTTACATCCACAACTGGGTGTTGTCTCTGCTTCGACTCTGTCTCTTCATTCTTTCTGGAGTTATTTCTCCACTGATCTCCCATAGTGTATTGAGCACCTACTGACCTGGGGAGTTCATCTTTCAGTGTCCTATCTTTTTGCCTTTTCATACTGTTCATGGGGTTCTCAAGGCAATAATACTGAAGTGGTTTGCCATTCCCTTCTCCAATGGGCCATGTTTTGTCAGAACTATCCACAATCACTGGTCCATCTTGGGTAACCCTACACGACCTGGCTCATAATTTCATTTAGTTAGACAAGGCTGTGGTCCACGTGATCAGTTTGGGTAGTTTTCTGTTATTGCGGTTTTCATTCTGTCTGCCTTCTGATGGGGAAGGAGAAGAGGCTTATGGAAGCTTCCTGATGGGAGAGACTGATTGAGGGAGAAACTCTTCTGGTCTTTTTCTGATGGTTGGGGTCATGCTCTTTAATCCAATTTTCTGTTGATGGGCATGGCTGTGTTCCCTCCCTGTTGTTTGATCTGAGGCCAAATTATGGTGGAAGGAATGACAATAATGGTGACCTCCTTTAAAAGGTCTCATGCATGCGCTGTTGCACTCAGTGCCCCCGACCCTGCAGCAGGCATCCCTGACCCATGCCTCCAGAGGGGACTCCTGGACACTCACAGGCAAGTCTGGGTCAGTCTCTTGTGGGGTTGCTGCTCCTTTCTCCTAGGTCCTGGTGCACACAAGGTTCTATTTGTGCCCTCTAAGAGTCTGTTTCCCTAGTCCTGTGTAAGTTCTGGCAACTCTATGGTGGGGTTAATGATGAACTCCTCCAAGAGACTTTATGCCATACCCAGGTCTGCTGCACCTAGAGCTCCTGTCCCTGCGGTAGGCCCTTGCTGACCTGCACCTTTGCAGGAGGCACTCAAACACAGTTCTGGCTCAGTATCTGTGGGGTGTCTAGGTCCTGGTGCATATAAGGTTTGTTTGAGCCCTCTGAGCATCTCTGGTGGGTAAGGGATTTGATTCTAAATTTGATTTCACCCCTCCTACCATCTTGCTGAGATTCCTCCTTTATCCTTGAATATGAGGTATCTTTTATTGGTGAGATCCAACATTCCCCGGTCGATGGCTGCTCAGCAGAGAGTTGCAGTTTTGGAGTTCTTGCAGGAGAATATGAGCACCATCTGGGATTTGATTCTAAATTTGATTTCACCCCTCCTACCATCTTGCTGAGATTCCTCCTTTACCCTTGAATATGAGGTATCTTTTATTGGTGAGATCCAACATTCCCCGGTCGATGGCTGCTCAGCAGAGAGTTGCAGTTTTGGAGTTCTTGCAGGAGAATATGAGCACACATCCTTCTACTCTGCCATCTGCATTAACATTATTTAAATGTGACTCTTGGAATTTCAGCCTTTGATTTATTTAAAAGTTAATCCAATCAGAAGTACCATAAAAAAGAAAGTAAACAAATAAGCAGAAACATACTTATTGCAATATCTCAGACTCCTGGATTATCTCATTTGTCTTGGATTTGAGTTACCTCAGATTGGGTTTCTCCTAATTACCAGCTTGAACTTCTTTCCTAATTGGAACTATTACAAGAAGGATTGTTTTCTTACTTATTTTAAATCACTTGTGTAGTATTCTCAGGAGAGTCCAACTTCCTATTCTAGCTAGGCTTAGGAAGACACAGAGGTGCACACAAAGGGGCAGGGTAGAAGGAGAGAGCTCCATAGGGAGAGTCAGATCTCTTTATCACTGACTGGTGAAGGAAATATAGTTCAGGTGAAAGACTCAGGGTAGAAACATAGCAGAAGAGCAAAGGAAGCTTGGCTCAGTAGCTCTATATGGTTGACCACATTAGGGTATGGAAAGATAGAGTCTTCATCCATGTTTATTCCAAGTTTGGAACCCAACAACAGCAAGGTCAGTAAATCAGCTAATCTGGGGGTTTGGGAGATATCTAGGGAAAGGAAAACACTTACATAGGACAATAGACAACCCTAGTGTACATGTAGAAACTGTGAATAACTATTGGTAAGCCTGGGCAAAGAGGAATCAGAAACTTCTCTTGAATTGCAAGCAGATTGTTTACTGTCTGAACTACCAGGGAAGCCCAGTTGTAAGCAAGTTAGCACAAAGCATAAATGTTTCAGTTGCTAAATTTCCCAAGAAATAAGAGGAATACAAATGGGGCCAAAGATTATCAGATGGTAAAACAACAAATGAGCATTGTGACTGATTTCTGAAATGTTTCAGGAATCAAGTGAGATTTCCAGTTTGTTGTGAGGCATTAATATCATTGACAATTATACTAGACCTTACTGACATTTGGAAAAGATAGAGAAGTGTTCATTGGGAGAAATCTAAGTTTTTCTTTTTTATTTCCATCTCACTTATCTTTCTTCTATTTAGCCACATCTTTTCAGCAGAATGAGTAGTTCTGCTCAGAGTCTGGGTCTGTTTAGAGGCTGTTTCTTGAATGAGTAGACAGGTTCAGTTTGTAGGACCCTGTCTTAAAAGCAATAATCACAATATGTAGGGACTACTACTGGGGGCATCAAGTCTTACGGGAAAGATCAGATATGTATATGAAAAATCAAGAACACTTGAAAAAATTTAAAAGGAAATGGTACATAGACATATAAATATTACAGAAATAGAGTGATTTCTATTATGTGTGGAATTATCTTGTTAAAATTGCAAAATACACATGTACTGGGCTGGCCAAAAAGTTCATTTGGGCTTTTCCCATAACATCTTCTGGAAAAATCTGAATGAATTTTTTGGTAAACCCAATAGAATTTGGTTAGTTTAAGGAGAAGGTGAGCTTGTAAAGAACAAGAGTATATTTCAAGCAGGGGAGATTTCTTTCAGGATTGGTCAGAGACCAGAAACTGAAAGTGACATGTTTGGATTAACAGCAGGTTTAATAAATTGGATTGGAAATGAACAATTTTTCATAGCAACAGTAGACAAAATAGCTTTGTTTTCTGCTGAAATAACAAAAATGTCACTTCAGTACAATACTAAAGAAAGATGGTGTGGTTGAGAGCTTTATGGGCCTTAGTCACATAAGGGGACATCCTAGTGGCTCAGACGGTAAAGAATCTGCCTGTAATACAGACACCTGGGTTCAATCCTTGGTAGGGAAGATCTCCCGGAGAAGGAAATGGCTCCAGTATTCTTTCTTGGAGAATTCCATGGAAAGAGGAGCCTGGCAGGCTACAGTCCACAGGATCACAAAGAGTCAAACATGTCTGAGCAGTTAACATGTTCATTTTCAGTCACATAATCAATGAACAAATACATCTATAGATAATATAAATAAGAGAACATTAATAAAGTGCCCTTTCCTAATGTACCATAAGATTATTAATCAATGACAGACAAAAATGAAGCTTATTTTTTCCTTTTGCAGTGATTACAAAAATATCATCCTAGATGATCTGAGATTTTTTTCTTTTTAAAGAAAAGACAATTTAGAGTAAGAACATGGTGAGAATGTAAAAGTTAAGTATAGGCATAGAAGGGGAATCACATGAGTAAACTGATATTACAGCAAGATCAGTCTTGAGGAAATAGAAGCTTGCATAAAAATACTCACACTGAAGTAGAAACCTTTGGTAATCTATTACAATAGTGTAGGCATTATTCAGTTCAGTTCAGTCACTCAGTCATGTCCGACTCTTTGTGACCCCGTGAATCACAGCACGCCAGGCCTCCCTGTCTATCACCAACTCCCGGAGTTCACTCAGACTCACGTCCATCGAGTCAGTGATGCCATTCAGCCATTTCATCCTGTCGTCCCCTTCTCCTCCTGCCCCCAATCCCTTCTAGCATCATTACTAAGCATCAAATTAGGGGTAAGATAAAATAAATAAAGTGTATTGGCAATACAACAGAAAAAAAGTTAAGCAGACTTCAATGATTAATTGTTTGAGACATAAGAAGACAATAGATGCAAAAATGTGTAAAGTCAGTATCTTGAAGAACCCAGAAATAAGAAAGTCAGCAAGATAAACTGGCTGAGTGCTGAGTATAAGTATGGTATATTAATTTACTTAAGCTTTTATAACAAAGTATCAGACTAAGTGACTTGAACAAGAGTTTATTTTTTCACAATTCTGAAAGCTAGGAAGTCTGACATCAAGATTTTGGCAGAGTGGATTCCTTTCAAGGCTTTTCTTCTTGGCTTGTAGGTGACTGCCTTTTCCTTGACTTTTCTCAGGATGAAGACCAGTAAGCTATGTTTTAACAAGCCCTCCAAGTAATCCTGATGCCTGATAAATTTTGAGAATTATTAATCTAATCTATTGGCTGCACTTTCTGATTGAATTTTTTTCCATACTCCAATTTTAGTTATAAGCATCTATGGAATATAGAATATTCCATCTTCTTCTACACTCCCAAGTCAAGGGTTTATCCAGATGGTGGCTTAGTGTAAGTGCACTTACTTATAATGAGTAGTAGACATCTCCTAGAAATTTTGAGTGCAATAGGATTTGAAAACCTCATTTCTCACCTGGAGATGGAGAATGCCAATCAAACGACTGCTCACGAGTTTATCTTCTCTGCTTTCCCTTATTCCTGGAGAGATTCTGTCATCTGTTTTGTTATACTGCTCTTCATTTATGGATTCATTGTTGTCGGAAATGTGGTCATCATCACAGTGGTCCAGCTGAATATTCATCTCCACACTCCCATGTACTTCTTTATCAGTGCCCTTTCTTTCCTGGAGATCTGGTATACCACAGCTACCATACCAAAGATGCTCTCTTGCCTGCTTCATGAGAAGAGCATTTCCTTAAATGGCTGTCTCCTGCAGATGTATTTCTTCCATTCCACAGGCATCAGTGAGGTTTGTCTCTTGACAGCTATGGCCTTTGACCGCTACCTGGCCATCTGCAGCCCTCTTCATTACCCTACTATCATGACCCCAAACCTATGTGCCTGGCTGACTTTAGGTTGCTGTGCTTGTGGTTTTGCCACACCCCTTCCTGAGATTGCCTGGATTTCCACACTGCCATTTTGTGGCTCTAATCACCTGGAGCATATCTTCTGTGACTTCCTCCCAGTACTACGCCTGGCCTGCACAGACACACAAGCCATCCTCATGATTCAGGTAGTGGATGTTGTCCATGCAGTGGAGATTATTACAGCTGTGATGCTCATCTTCATGTCCTACGTTGGTATCGTGGCTGTAATTCTACGTATTCGTTCCACTGAGGGCCGTCGCAAGGCCTTTTCCACATGCGTCTCCCACCTCACTGTATTTCTACTCTTCTTTGGCAGTGTGGCTCTCATGTACCTACGCTTCTCTGCCACCTACTCCTTATTGTGGGACACAGCCATTGCTCTGGCCTTTGCAGTTGTGTCCCCATTTTTTAACCCCATTATCTATAGCCTGAGGAATAAAGAAATAAAGGAAGCCATAAAAAAGCACATGAGTCAAGCTAACATCTTTTTTTTTTTTTCATAAGACCAGTGACCTCAAATAAGAACTAGTGTTTGGGAGTCTATGTAATTGTTAAAGTCTTTTTATCCTCAACTCTCTTCCATCTATCTTTTTCTGTTAGTCTTTGGTTGAAACTTGTCTCCCAAAGGTCATCAATAAAAAAATTCACTAATAACTGAATTCAATAGATTTTTTTCAACCTTTATTCAGTTTGACACATTTTGAATCAGACTTTGTTGATTTGGTTTTCTGCCACTCAGTTTCTCCAAGATAAATTTAACTTGTGGAAATAATTGGGGTAAAAATTTAATCTTAATACAGTCAAGACATATGATTATAAGATATGGTAACTGAGCAACCACCTTCATAAGACTAAGTTTTCTCTATGGTATTTATAATGAATATACTTGAAGAATAATCCTAACTTCTAATCAAGTGTTCATGTGTTGATAAATAGCAGTCTAGATGTTTTTCAGTAGGTCCAATTATGAATCCCATGTATGATTTTTATCTTGGCAGTACTACACAATATTAATTCCATGCCTGGGTCAATAGCAGGGACTAAGGCCTGCATCTAACTATAATGAGCCAATGTACCAAATTAGAGGAGGTTGATTTGTTGAACACCAAATTAACTTCATTAATATTGATGACCACTAGAAATAAAGAGAATGGATAGGCTTCTTTAAAATTGACAGAGAGAAGCCCCATAAAGAAGTTGGTTGCAGTTCTGAGGTAGTTAAGGACCATGGCAAAGAATCTCAGGCCAAGAAGTTCATTGAAGAAAACTTTAAATGCAATAAATGAACAAACAAAAACCTTGACTCTAAGAAAAGTAAAGTAATATAAGTAATCTATTAATTAGCTAATCAATATTTTATCATGATGCATTGAAAAATGTAATCATTGGTTTCATTGTAATAACATGTAAAGTACTTATTAATGAAGCAAAAATATCAATAAATATCTATTTAGTGAATAAACCAGTATCATATGCTGCATTCAGATTGTTCTGGTCAATTGATCTACCATACTGCACAACAGTGCTTCCCTTTTGACCTCTTCTCCCTTGGGTTTCAGGATGCTAGACTCCATTTTTAAAAAAATCTTACTTTGTTTGAGGGCTCTTTAGCTTGTGAATCCTTCTCTTGATACATGCTTCGTAAAAGATGATTTTCTCCAGGGCCCACACCTCAGTGGTGATGCAATAATAAAGGTGATGACTGTGCAAATGTTATTAGATTTTCACTTTTCCATAGCCCACCTACAGGAATCCTATGGTTGTCAGCCTTACTTCCCCACTAATATGCCACAGCCATGCCCTCAATCCTCACCCCTAAATCTTATGAGACTCAAGAATCAGACGCAAAGACAAAAGTTAAGGGAAAGGTCTTATGAAAAGAGGTTAATGCTGTCTAAAAGAACTCAAATAGAGAGAGAAACCATGAGAAAAAAGTCACAGTTTGTGTCTGGAGAGGTCTTGGTAAAGAAAAGTCATCAGAAAATACACTTGGCATAAGAAAACAAGGAAAAAGAGTAAAAAAGGAAACAAGAAGTGTTCCTGTGATTAAATAGTGTGTCTTTAATGTTCTACTTTTAATGTTTTTCATAAAACATGAGGAATGAAATTACAGATTGATTGACTATTTAACTATACTTTTCTAAGTGTCATTATTGTTACAGAATTGATATACAAAAATTTCAGAATATGAAAGAGTTATGCAGTTTTCTTATCTGTTTTCCCTTTTTGAAGATTTTGTATTATATAATGTATTTCTCAATTAAAGTTTAATCAACTATCCAGTTTAGAAGAATAAAGATAATTTTATTTGAGCCAAACTGAGCATTATAACCAGGGAGACAGACTCTCAGAAAGCTCTGAGAACTGTTCCATCTGTTAGAGGTCAGAGGCACAGTTAGATACATCTTCAAGACAAAGAATCATGCATCAAATGACATACTGATGTATTACATAAAGTTCAACAAGGATATATAGTCTAGATAAGCATTTATAAAGCAAGCATAAAGTCATTATGACTCTTCATAGAGTTGGGAAATAACAATATTTATTTTAAAAGGATTTACATTGCTAGGGTCAGAAGAAAGGAAAAGAAGTGATCTTTCCTGATCAGCAGGCACTCCCATTTTTGGGAAGTTCTCTTTGATGTATAATGCAAGTGCACACTGCACACGAGGGAGAGAGAAAGAATGCCCAAATGGACACACAGAGAGAATTTTATGTTGAAATTTTCTTGTCATGCCTTAAAATATAAACTTTGTTTATCACTTTCCTGAAAAGAAAATGAAAGTGTTAGTCGCTAAGTTGTGTCTGAGGACTCTTTGCCACCCCGTGGACTGTAGCATGTCAGGCTCCTCTATCCAAAGAATTCTCCAGGCAATCATACTGAAGTAAGTTTCCATTTTCTACTCTAGGGGATCTTCCTGACCCAAGAATTGAGCCCGAGTCTCCTGCACTTCAGGGAGATTTACCATCTACTACTTTTCTAGTCCCTCAGATTTTATTCTTGCCATTTATCTATATCATTATCACTTATTTATCATTATAACTTATAAATTATCTATAAATTATATTATGATTATTATTTTTGTGTCATCTTTTATCACTTATAATGTCTTTTATAAATGACATTTATATATATTATATAAATTACATTTATGCCCTTGCCATTTATCATTATCTCTAAAAAATTTATATAGCTGAAACTTTCACACTTTCTCACCCTCAGTCTGCTCTTCCAACTGAGACTATATTATTTCTTAAAACTTAAATATTATTGCTTTATTACTCTGCTTAAAAACCTTTTAAGATGAAACACACCCTCATTCCAAATTGCAAATGTAATTTTACTAGCTAAACTGTGTATGTATGCATGCTATTCCAGTGTGTTGAATAAAGACAACTTCAAATTGAGAGAAAAGCTAAAGGAAAAGAAACAGCAGACAGCAGGGTCTGATGGTCAAAAGTAAGGACACCATTCAGAGGGTAGATCACTGTGCTGACCTGCTGATGGAAATTCTTACATGATTTTTTTTTTTTTTAATTCACATTACTGAAGATTGAGCAGTGAGTTCTCTTACACTGTGTTTCACCTTACCAACCTATTTATTATCTGATATTTGGGGAAGATTATATTAAATAAGGAGCTTCCCAGGTGGTGCTAGTGATAAAGAATTTGCCTGCCAATGCAGGAGACCCCAGTTTGATTCCTGGGTTGGGAAGATCCCCTGGAAAAGGGATAGGCTACCCACTCCTGTATTCATGGGCTTCCCTGGTGGCTCAGATGGTGAAGAATCCACCTGCAATGCAGGAGACCTGGGTTCGATCCCTGGGTTGGGAAGATCCCCTGGAGGAGAACATGGCAATTCACTCCAGTATTCTTGCCTAGAGCATCCTCAGGGCATAGGAATCTGGCAGGCTATGGTTCATGGTGTTGCATAGAGTCAGACTTGACTGAGCAGCTAAGCACAGCACAACACAACTTTGGAGAATCTGAGGTAATAAGAGTTAAAGTGGATATTGTTCACTGCAAAGAGTTCTTTCTTTCTTGATGACAATATTTAATATTTTAAATTTAGGAGACAAACATTGAAGGCTTCTTAAAATGAGAACTCATTTTGGAGAAGCAAAAATAGTCTTAAAAATAAAATGATGATGACCTCTACTCCACAGGAAAACAATTTTTACATTAAAATTAGTGTATTTTTCCTTATTGTGAAATGAGTTGCAAGACTTGAACTCTAAAATTTCACAGTAAACATGTGAATTTTAGTGTTTCAAATTGGGGACAGTCTAGAATTTGGGTATTTAAAGCGTCTCTTGGAGTTTCTGAGTCCAGTTAATGAAGATCTGATAACTGAGAAGAGACTCAGGAAAGCTGGGCAATGCTGATTAAATGAGTGTGAGAAGTACAGTTCTGCCCGGAGCTGATAGCCTAGATCAAATACAACAGTTCTCAAATGTACTCCCACCCTGTAAAACTGAGTATAAGACTTCTCTTCAATGAAGCTGTCTGTAATGAACTTCAGTTTTCCCTGTAATCTCTCAGCACTCATTTATATAAAGGGCTACATACAACTTTAAAGATTGAAAATGATTCTTAACCTCCACAATGTCTCTCATACATTCTTTACCTGAGTCTCCTGTACTCAGGGCCTCTATGTCATCAGTGCTGATAACCATTCTTGGAAAACTGTAATAGTGGCAAGAAGGTCAGAGGCCCAAGTATTAAGCTGCTGCTGCTGCTAAGTCGCTTCAGTCATGTCCAACTCTGTGTGACCCCACAGATGGCAGCCCACCAGGCTCCCTCATCCCTGGGCTTCTCCAGGCAAGAACACTGGAGTGGGTTGCCACTTCCTTCTCCAATGCATGAAAGTGAAGAGTGAAAGTCAAGTCACTCAGTCGTGTCCGACTCTTAGTGACTCCATGGACTACAGCCTACCAGGCTCCTTCGTCCATGGGGTTTTCCAGGCAAGAGTACTGGAGTGGGGTGCCATTGCCCTCTCTGAGTATTAAGCTATGAGGGTTCAAAATTTTCTCATCATGCCCTTCCATCAGTCCTAAGGAAACAGCTGGACCCTTGTACTAATACATTCCCTAAGATTTGTGTTCATGCCTTTAGCACCCAAATTTGATTTTTATATAATGAAACTATATCAAAATGTAAAGTTAATGGTGTGCTTTCCAGAAGAGAATTTAAAGCTCTCTCAGTTTCTTTGTATGAGATGATCCAGGGTGAAAGGAAACTAGAATTGTAGAACTTTGGTCTACCCTAGTAGACCATGAATACTATATCATTCAAATTGGATCTACAGTGGAATGATGTTTGACATGGATAGACCCACCGATTTTTAGAAGGACCTGAAGCCATCCCATCTTTATTTTATTTTGTTTTATATGTTTACTTTATTTCTTAAAAGTTACAAAAAATAATTATGTTTTTGGAGGATTTCTGCTTTCTTTTCTCTTCATTAAAAATAATACATAAAATAAACAGTATGACTTTTCCCAAGGTTTAGAATTTTGTTCCATTTTTAGATATTTTATGGCTTCATTAGTTTGTCAAATGTTGTTTTTTAGTCGCTTAGTCATGTCTGAGTCTTTGAGATCCTATATACTGCAATACACCAGGCCTCCCTGTCCTTCACTATGTCCCAGAGTTTGCTCAAACTCATGTCCATTGAGTCAGTAATGCTAGCCAACCATCTCATTCTCTGTTGCCCCCTTCTCTTCTTATCTTCAGTCTTTTCCAGCATCAAGGTCTTTTCCAGTGAGTCAGCTCTTTGCATCAGGTGGCCAGATTATTGAAACTTTAGCTTCAGAATCAGTCCTTCCTATGAATATTCAGGGTTGATTTCTTTTGGATTGACTGGTTTGATCTCCTTGCAGTTTAAGGGACTCTCAGAAGTCTTCTCCAGCATCACAGTTTGAAAACATTGATTTTTCAGCACTCAGCCTTCATTATGGTCCAACTCTCACATCTGTACGTGATTACTGGAAAAGTAAGCAAACAAACATAGCTTTGACTATACAGACCTTTGTTGACAAAGTGATGAGGTATCCTAATTTTTGTTTCACAAAATGCTAATAAGCAAGCATATATCTTACTTCTTTTGGGTTTCAAAAAATCTGATTTAGCCTTACCCTTAATCATTTAAATAAAAGGAACCATCTGTGGGACCAGGAATAAAAATTTCTCCCTATTTTAACAAAGTCTCTACAGCAAGAATTAGATGTCTTGTTGCTTAAAGACTGTTAAAAATCTGCAGCTGAGTTTTAATGGAGTTGGTGATTTGTATTTCTGAGAGACAGGTTGGAACAAGAACCTATGTATGCCTTGAGTTCTTGTAATTCTGTAGAGTATGAAGAATGGGCAACCCAGAATTCCTTCTTGATTTATAATTCTCAAAAGTAAAATTTAAAGCTAGTTGAAGAAACAAAACATAATCTTAACATTGCCCTATGTTACATCTATAACAATTTTTTTTTCTGTTTTCATCTAAGAATTTTGCTTTCATTTTTTTTTTTTATAAAGTCATGTTGAAAACCTTTGAGAAACACAGTCCCCTCAAAGTGCTGAGTCACCCAGCATCTGTGAGAGTTAGCAGCTGCCTCAGCTCAATCTGTCTCCTGAAGATAGGGTAGATTGTAGTTGGCGGGATTCTGGCCCAAGCAAGAGGGTTTTTTTTTTTTTTTTTCTTTGTCTTGCCACATATAACGTTTCTCTCATCTCTATCTAAGTTAGACTAAACAATTACATGTGAATTGTTTCTCTTTCTCTCTCTCTCTCTCTTTTGGACAAATTTTATTTTGGCAGGTTCTTGACCTTTAGGAAAAGCATAACACTTTGCAAAGGAAATGGTGAGTACAGAATTTTTTATTGGACAATTTGTCACCAATATAATTAAGAAAGCTGTCTCCTTTGACTTTCTGTGCTGTCTTTGACAGGATCAGCAAGAATTGTTTCTTGATTCTTAAGAAGTAAAGAAGCTTAATTTTAATTCTCTTTTTTATGAATGTATCACTTTAAACTGACCTTGAGCTTGTGGCTATACAGCACCAAAATCCAGCAATGACATGTTTACACAGGTTCACATGGAGAACAACCTGATAACTTGGAGCAAAATAACACATGATGAATGTTTGCGTCTCCATAGAAGGATTTAATTCTGTAATTAAACTAGTAAAGGCCACCCACAGAATAACAATTACCTGTAGAAGAAGACTAAAGTCTAAATCTTATATTGAATGTTTTCACTGAGGTAAACTAGGGAAAACTGTGCTTATATCCAGATAAATGAAGGTGTATCTTATGGAGATTTTGCTGGATGTTGTCACAAATAAATTGGATCCCACTATTATTGGAAAATAATATGTGATTTTATTTGATAATACAATGTTTTACATTGCAAAAGTCAGTTACCAAGATGCTAATAATTTGAAATTTGTGGTAATTAGATTGCAAATGTGCTAAATTTTTGATTTGTATTGTTTATGAATAAAGAAAATAATAAAGTAAATAAGTATTAGTTTTATTTTTACATAAATTTTATTTTGGACTTTGGGGTATATCATTTGTCAAAATTAATTGCAAGCCATTTTTATTTATTCATTAAATTAGATTTGTCATGATCAGTACATGTTAACACCTTTTAAGTTTTTGAAAGAGATGTGTATAAGAGACAGACAATAAATACTACTTGAATATATTGAATCTTCTAAGAAACTCCCCGATGTTGTGGTATGATCATTTCCACTGTCATACACTTTTAAACTTGTTTTCAGTTGTCTAATAATGCATGTTATAGAACTTTATTGTTAATTAAGTTTATTAACATGGGCAGATATTTATGTGAAAAGTTGGAAAAGTATTCTGAATGACCAAGAATTATTAGCCTAAGTTGTAGCTGCATATGGTTAAAATTATATAAATGTACTACAGCCTTTCTAAAAAGAGCCTTTTGTAGGTATAAAGATATCTGAACCTAAGTCCAACATGAGTAAATGCCTTTAGACATTTAAAAAGACAGAATATTAGAGACAGAGAAAGCAACAACAACAACAACAACAGTATACTAGAGACTTGAGAACCAGCATTAAGTAAACTTTTTAACTTCCAGGCTATGGAGAGTGATGGGCCAAAGGTACTGGAAACAGCAGAGGAGATCCAGGAGAGGCGTCAGGAGGTGTTGACTCGGTACCAGAGGTTCAAGGAACGGGTCGCTGAGAGGGGTCAGAAACTTGAAGATTCCTATCACTACCAGGTTTTCATACGAGATGCTATGACCATGAGAAATGGATTAAGGAGAAAATCAAGATTGCAACTGATAAAAGCTATGAAGACCCAACGAACATACAGGTTCTTCAGTTTCACTGACTTCCCCAGAGGAGACTCTAAAATCTCTAGGGAGGGAAACATTTTTATAATGTAGGTGTATATCTGATAAACTCTAGAGGGATGCTGGAATGGCAGATTAGACTTCAGGAACTGTAATTCTGTTTCTAAATAGTCCATGTCTTTAACTCCTTAAGCCTCAATGTCTTATTTACACGGGAAACACATTCTAGATAATACTTTGTGAATGTAATACTGCTCTGAACTTAAACCATGGACAAAACACTGAGAATTCAAAAAATTTGTGATGCACTATGAAATTTCAATATTTGTGACATTAAGAAGATATGATTTAACCAGGGTTTTTCCCAGTTGGCTGTTCATGACTCTTGTTAAGTCCAAATGAGAGATCTCAGATAGAGAGGTTTGGTGGAAGCTCCCCCTACTACTTGTGTTACAGAATAAGGCATAGTCAGGATCAGAAGAAAGGCTTGTAGGCCTAAAATGCACCATGGACATCAGAAAGGAAGCAGCTAGAATAAGAACAAAGTGTTACCTACTAAATGGATTTATCTATATGTGACAACAAAAGCATAATTTAACATGCAAAAACTTCCCAGTTAAAATAAAAGTCACTGCTGTCATGATCAGTTTCCTCATTGTTCACTACTTTCAGTAGGATTTACTTCCTCTTTTCTTAGAAGGAAAAATTCTGTGTTACATTATTTCATTTCCACAGAAGGCAATTAAGACTTTAATGTAATATTTATTGGAAATTTCCCAAAGGCAATAAGGACTGAAAAGACCTTCTTCTGTGGTCCAGGACACTGGGTCTGGGAATCTTTAAAAACCTATATGCATTGATTCTGCCACAATCACTTCTTTCAGAATAGGACTCCTCTAGCTATGGTCATAGGTTATCGTTTAATCTATGATGGGAAACTGGTAGTTCTGCCTGCAAGAAAGCAGGGAATAAAAGAAGTCTTTTATGGTCCAGGAGACCAGGCTCCATTAAGTCATAAACACTGATTTCTAATCTTCAGGGGAAATATCAGAAGCATGAATCCTTTGAAGCAGAGGTGCAAGCAAAATCAAGGGTCCTTCCTGATCTGGAAGAAACCAGAGAAATTCGATTTCCTGAGGGGCATTTTGCCCATGAGGACACCAAGGTAAATATATGGTAGGGCTCTGTGAGAGATGCTTCTAATTGTTGATTATGTTATCAGAGTTTTCATTGATTACAATGGGTGTAAACCTTGATACAACTGACTTGGACCCATGGTTCTGTCTCTTATATTATACTTGGATTGTGGAAGGAAAAAATGATGGGATATGCTAGTGTTCTTCGGAGTGGGGAGAAGAGCTATGGCACAAAGCTTTTATTGAATCACCTTTCTCCTTAAGCCATCACAGGATGGATTGGCTCAAGATCAAACCCACCTCAACCCAGATGAATTGGCTTTCCCAAATGTCCCTTCTGACTAATTGTTCTAAGCTCAGAGTCCTTGGTGCTTAAACTCTCTAAACAAGGGATACACTTTCTTTGAATCTTCTCTGAAATCTTTCTTCCTTTGTCTATGATGCCTTTCTGCTCAGAGCTCACATGCTGTGACTACTATTGTAGTTCTCCAAACCCTTGAACCCTGAAGATAGAAGAGCACCACCACCATGGAATCCATTATTAATTTATCAGCTTTTTTTCTGAGTTAATTCATATATTCCCCTAAAATGTTTGGGTTGATAGAGTCAGTTCAGGTTCTTTTTGTATTAAGTGATTTTTTTTTTTTTTTACTGTTTAACTGTTTGTAAAATTGTCAAAAGAAATATGTGTTACATATGTATAAGTTGGGGCTTACATTTCCATATCTAGCATACAAATTCTAGCTCCTTTTACTGTCAACAAAACATGGTCAGGTGATACAGATTTTAACAAGAATAAACCTTATTAGAAAGAAGATTCTGTAACAAGAGTAACTCAAAATTTATCTGTTTTAAATAAAAATAATTTGGCAAAATCAGTCCCTTACATTAATTAAAATAGTTGAGAAATATGTGAAACATCTTCATGTGTATCAGAATTTCTGAGATTATAGTAATCCTGTAGCTCTGCAGGATCCATAGATAAATGTCATCTATGTGCTACATGTTACCTTAGAATTATGAAGTAGTTGGAAAATACAAGATTCTTGAAGACACAACATAAATTATACCTTTAATTTTACAATATACGTAAAACCTGGTCTTCTAAGCTAACCTAGCATTAGAGTCCTCAACTATATAGTCTCAAGTTCTCTTATTGCTTTGCTGATCCTATTTCCTTTGTAAGTCAGAAACACTTGTAGCTCTTATCTCTTCTGACAAACAGTCCATGCTAACGTTTTCTGTGCCTTTGTCAGTACTTTGAACACTCCTCTGTATCTTCTGCCTATCAAAATTCTATCTATCCCTCAAGGTCCCATTCAAATGAATACCTGTTTTTAAATGAATTTTTATTCCATTCTGTCTTACCATTTGTAGTCATTTCATCCTCTAAAACACCCAAATGTTGTTATTTATTTTTCTTTATGGAAGATCATATGATTTAATGGCTATTCCCATACATGCCCTATCCTCTTTCAAATATTTTTGAGCAATTAATGCACAAGTTAATGGGATGAGGGATTTTTATCCAGATCCCTCTCTGCACAGGTCTCTGAGTCTATAACTGCTGCTCCATAGCAGGTAATGTGCCTGAGTGGTTTTACTTCTCCCAAAGGGCCTTCTGGAGGCACTGAACCGCCTGTGGGACCTGCTGCTGGAGCTGACCCGGGAGAAGGGTGCCCTGCTGCTGCGGGCGTTGAAACACCAGCAGTACTTCCAGGAGTGTGCTGACATCTTGGAGTGGATTGGAGACAAGGTATAGCATCAAACAGTGAATATAGGATTTTTCACCCTTCTGGACCAGACATCCCATAGCAACTTAATTCAGACTTCCCTGGTGGCTCAGATGGTAAAAATCTGCCTGCAATGTGGGAGACCTGGGTTCCATCCCTAGGTTGGGAAGATCCCCTGGAGAAGGGGATGACTACCACTCCAGTATTCTTGTCTGGAGAATTCCATGGACAGAAGAACCTAGCAGGCTGCAGTCCATGGGGCCACAAGAAGCAACATGTAAAAACAACTGAGCAACTTTCACTTTCACTTTTTGTAAAAAAGTCAGGGTTTCTGTTCCTGGGCTTAGTTCCTTGGAAGAAGGAGGAATGTTAGCAAAGATTTAGAGGTATTCTGGAGGTAGGCAACATTATAGGAGGATAAGTCTAAATGTATGAATCTGAACATGAAGAAGGCAAGACATTAAAAAAAAATGTGTACTGAAAGATCACGTGGGATTGCTCCCCTTCTACCTTCCATGAGCCTTCACTCCTTCCAGGTTTTCAGTCCTACTCTGGTTCCAACTGAGAGAACTGCCAGTTTTCCCCTTAATCCTTTGTCTCCTAATACCTATAACTAGAGAGGTTTCTATCTCCTATTACTTGAAGAATAACCCTATGGTTAGGACTGAAAATTTATACAGGCAAGTATTCAGCACAATACTTTTGTAAATACTCAGGATGTTGAATCGAGCAGAACCAGGATGAATTTACTTTTCATGTTCCAAACCACAAAAAGGTTCTTCCAGGGGCATTTTCTGACAATGTCCCTGGTCTTCCCAAAGAATTATCCCAAAGACCACTGTCTCCTGAGTCACAGTGCCACCTCAGGAAATATAACCTTACTCTGACTCTTTCTTAAAGGGGTTTTCCCTTTAAGAGTTATCCTTCTGAGTTATCCTGGGAATGTAAATGTAAGAAAGGGTTTTGGGCATTTGAACTGCAGGAATTCATAAATATTTGCTGGTGATCTAATAGACCTTTCTGTGTCTACAGGATGCTCTGGTGACATCAGTGGAGCTGGGTGAGGACTGGGAGCGCACAGAGATTCTGCATAAGAAGTTTGAAGAGTTCCTAGCAGATCTGGCAGTTCGAAAGGAGAGAGTGAATGAAGTGAACCGATATGCCAATGAATGTGCAGAGGTGAGGTGGGGAATAACAGAGCCAATCCAGGAAAAGGGTTCTGATCTTCAAGAAGATTGCCTGACCATTTGTAGAAGGGACACAAAAGATATATAGGACATTGTGAGAAAACAGAGGTATGTGTGTCCCTGGAGTAACATGCCCAGAGTAGCTTTCTCTCATTTCTGATTTCATCCCTTGCCAGTCTACAGAAATAGCAGTGTGAATGAGTGAGTGTACATGGGTTTATGTAAAGAAATTCAGTCCGCAATGAGGTTACTCTTGCATTTTGCAGTACATAGATTTTTCATGTTTATGAAGCACCAGAGTAAAGTGGCAAAGAATATGAAATAATCATGGCTTCTCATAATATATATGATATCATTAAACAAATTTTTTTGTGCTTTGAGGGGGAAGGAAAAAGAGGCAGATTTATCTTCATTTACTTAGGAAAATGCTTAAATAAGCTTTTAATTTCTGAGCATACACATACTCAGTGTGTGACTAAATACCCTTAACATATATAAGAATTGGGAAGTCAGTCTGATTTTATATGTATGTGAAGGAATTGAATAGAAACTGCAATAGTTGGCTACATGATTTTCCATTTAAAGTTTTATTATCACTGCAGCTATATAATGAGAATGATATTTATGTGTAAATAGAATCAGGATTTCAGGATTAAGAGGTACTAGAGTAGGGAAAATAAACTACTTCTCAATTTTTTCCAGGCCTCATTTCCAACAGTCTCTAAATTTCTCCCTCTAACATGACTGCATTTTTTCTTATTGTGCAGTTACAGGATGCTCTGGTGACATCAGTGGAGCTGGGTGAGGACTGGGAGCGCACAGAGATTCTGCATAAGAAGTTTGAAGAGTTCCTAGCAGATCTGGCAGTTCGAAAGGAGAGAGTGAATGAAGTGAACCGATATGCCAATGAATGTGCAGAGGTGAGGTGGGGAATAACAGAGCCAATCCAGGAAAAGGGTTCTGATCTTCAAGAAGATTGCCTGACCATTTGTAGAAGGGACACAAAAGATATATAGGACATTGTGAGAAAACAGAGGTATGTGTGTCCCTGGAGTAACATGCCCAGAGTAGCTTTCTCTCATTTCTGATTTCATCCCTTGCCAGTCTACAGAAATAGCAGTGTGAATGAGTGAGTGTACATGGGTTTATGTAAAGAAATTCAGTCCGCAATGAGGTTACTCTTGCATTTTGCAGTACATAGATTTTTCATGTTTATGAAGCACCAGAGTAAAGTGGCAAAGAATATGAAATAATCATGGCTTCTCATAATATATATGATATCATTAAACAAATTTTTTTGTGCTTTGAGGGGGAAGGAAAAAGAGGCAGATTTATCTTCATTTACTTAGGAAAATGCTTAAATAAGCTTTTAATTTCTGAGCATACACATACTCAGTGTGTGACTAAATACCCTTAACATATATAAGAATTGGGAAGTCAGTCTGATTTTATATGTATGTGAAGGAATTGAATAGAAACTGCAATAGTTGGCTATCATGATTTTCCATTTAAAGTTTTATTATCACTGCAGCTATATAATGAGAATGATATTTATGTGTAAATAGAATCAGGATTTCAGGATTAAGAGGTACTAGAGTAGGGAAAATAAACTACTTCTCAATTTTTTCCAGGCCTCATTTCCAACAGTCTCTAAATTTCTCCCTCTAACATGACTGCATTTTTTCTTATTGTGCAGATTTTTTTTTAAGTTATCTGTTACTATCTATCAAACCACTACAAAACTTAAGACAGAAAACATCTTATTTTTCCACGATTAAGTGAGTCAGATTCACTGATTCAGCTGCTCAGCTGAGCCATTCTCCCGATCTCACCTGATATTCTTAAGTAACTGCAGTTACTCAGTGACTCAGTTGGTGTACAGGATCTAAAACAACCTTCCTTCCATGTCTAAGGATTTGGCAAGGATAGTGCAGGCTTTCTCCATATGCTCTCTCACCTTTCAGTAGATCATATTTTTAATATGTTCCAAGAAGGAAAGAACAGAAGCTGAAAGACTTCTTGAGGCCTAAGTACTGGGGCTTATAAAATATTATTTCTACTTGTAAAGAAGGAAGGAGAAGAAAATTCTGTCTGAAGAGGCTGCAAAATAGAAATGGAAATAGGAATAAACAGGGATAGGAAGGGTCGGGAGATCTGGTACATGGCAACTACTCAAAATTTCCAAGTATCAAAATGGGCTGATATTAGCTAGCTTTATCTGATAAACATAAATCTCATTGCTTCAGATAGTCTGCAAAACTGTATGAACTGCAAAATTAAATTTATCTGCATGTCTATCTGGTTCTGGGAAGAGGGAAATAGCTCCAACTGTATTCTCAAGGTGTCAGGGCCCCAAAAGAGCCAAAACTCACAGTATTGGAGATTGGAAAGATTAAGTCAGACCTCACAAAAGGAATTTTCTCTTCCTTGGTTTCCAGGGTCTTGAGAGAAGCTAGCAGCCATCAACATGATGGAGTTCTGAAAATAATGAGGGTGGGCAACCTATGTTAGTAGATTAGTCTTGAGCTGTGGACAGAAGATACAACATCTGATAGTTTGGTTTTCTAGATTTTGGTGATGTGGATCAAGTAAAAGCAACCAGGGCTAAGGTGAAGTGCAGTATCTGGCTAAATGGCCATCCTCTGCTTCTGACAAAGTATGGACCAGTGTGAAATAAGAAGTGTTTAAAAGTTTTTTTTCTGCATTAATCCAACACCGACTTACTCCAACAGGAAAAACATCCTGAGCTGCCCTCGATTCAGTCCAAGCAGAAGGAGGTGAATGCAGCCTGGGAGCGTCTCCATGGTCTGGCTCTCCAACGACGGAAAATGCTGTCCAATGCTGCAGACCTTCAGAGATTTAAAAGGTAGGAATCTGGCCACTGAATTTAGGAAACTGCAATAGCACCAGGCTGGGTATTTGGATTAGCCTTTGTCTACGGTTAGCAATTAGTGGCCAATACCTTGAATCAAAGAAAATTATGGTCTTGCTTTTAAAACAACAAGGAACAGAGTAGTTAAAATTGTGATCCAGTCAATAGCCAGGTGTGCTAAATGGAGCTTAAAGTAATAAAATTAGCACTAGTGAATTGGTGATGGAAGATCTGCAGGGGCAAAAGCAGAAAGAGAATGGAGGGTGAGGTTGGGAAGAAGGACGTTTGTGAAGAGCTAACCCAGAAGAATATCTGGAGGTTCAGTTGACAGGATGCCCAGGTCTCTGCATCTCGATGGAAACCATTAAAATAGGAACTCTTTTTAAAAATCTTTGTGCATTTATTCTATTTTTGGTTGTACTGGGTCTTGGTTGTTGTGGGCGAGCTTTCTGTAGCTGAGGTGAGCCTGGGTTTACTCTTCAGTGTGGTGGGCGAAATTCTCATTGTGGTGGCTTCTTTTGCGAAGCACAGACTCCAGGTGCATGAGCTTCAGTAGCTGTGGTGCATGGGCCTAGCTGTCTCTGCATGTGGGACCTTCCCGGACCAGGGATTGGACCCATGTCCCTTGTGCTGGCAGGTGAATTCTTAACCAATGGATCACCCGGGAAGCCCCAAAATAGGAATTCTTTATGCTATTTTTCGCTAGTGTGTGGGAAGATAGGATAATTTCTGACAGGGTGAGTGAGGCTGGTCCTGCTGGGTGCTGTTTGCCCTGGAATGCCTGTCTTCTTCTTTTGCTGGAGCTCATGGGGTTGTCTGGCAGGGATGTGACTGAAGCCATCCAGTGGATTAAGGAGAAGGAGGCTCAAGTCACGTCTGAGGACTATGGCAAAGACCTTGTGAGCTCTGAGGCACTGTTTCACAGTCACAAGACACTTGAGAGGAACCTTGCAGTCATGAATGACAAGGTAAGCTTGTGGGAGGAAGAGCTAATATCCTTGAGTTAAAAGAGCCATCTGACGTTCATCTTGTCTCTATAGTAAGTGAAGTCGCTCAGTTATGTTCAGCTCTTTGTGATTCTATGGACTATAGCCCACAAGGCTCCTCTGTTTATGGGATTTTCCAGGCAAGAGTACTGGAGTGGGTTCCATTTCCATCTTCACTTGTCTCCATAGAACACAGTAAATTCATTAGTTCAATGAAAGAAAAATTTTGTGCCACCTGAATATACCTCTTTATTCTAGTTTATAACTTGTACATGATTCTTGGATATCTAGCATTTTGCTTAAATTATTTTTATTTAAATACACATATGTGTTATATATATACACTTATGCTTTTTGTAATATATTTCATAATTTAAAAACAAAATAGTTTCATGAATGATTTCCTGCCTAACCACACCTTCTTCTGTTGGAGATGAACCTTGTTTCTTTTTGTTCTTTACTCAGTAGAAAAGGGAGAAAATTTCTTCTTCTCCTTTTATAATAAACATAGACACTAAACACTCTACTCAGCCCACCTTTGGGTTTTCTTCTGGAAGCTGAAAGACCTCAATTCCTGTACCTACGGTAGGCACAGTCACACTAGAATTTGGAGTAAGCCTATATTCTTTAATGCTTCCTATTCTTACTTCTTACCCTCACAACTTTAACCATAACTTAAACTAATTACTCCTCAGCTTTTACAGTGGAGTCATCCCACAAGAAGATCCTTAGTTACTATGCTTTAATCATAGCTTTATCCCTCGATCCAGTTTCTGAAAAATATTTCACCAGTCTACTTCTTTTTTCCTTCCTCATTTTTCCCCTTTGGTCTTTACCATGACTTAATGGATAATGGTAATAAAATCTCATCTTAGACAACACCTGGTTATAATTCGGTATAGTGAAAGGACTAATGGTAACATGGAATTTCCCCTAGTAACCCTGCTCCTCAGGAATTGTGCTCACACTGGCCTGGCATTATTGGAATTTTCTTGGCAGAAAAATTTTCCTTAGCAGAAATATCTCTCTGATTTCTATGATAATATTTATGAAAACAGTATAGAGGGTAATGAAGACAGATATATGTCTAAATATTGCTTCTGATGATGATTCATTGAATGACCTCGGGCAGATAAAATACTTAGCCTCTCAGTTTTCACATACAAAGGGAACAAGAATAGTTTCTGCTTCACAGTCTTATGAAACAGAGACTACAAAACAAGAAAATACATTTGACATGCTTAGCACAACAAGAGAAAAAGCAGTCAGTAAATTATTATTATTATTATAGTTACATGAATATATTAATATAGATATATCCATATAAATGCACTAATATGTTATTCTTACTCATATAATTATTATGCTACATCCCTCCCATAAAACTTTGTCAAGAGGATCAGAATACTTGGATTTCCCACTAAGTTTTTTTTTTCCTTTTTCTAAAATTATATAGTAAGTTTCAGATGTACAGTATTATCATTAGACATATGTATGTACTATAAAGTCACCATCTAGCACCATACTGTTGACCCACCTTCACACACTAGGTTTCTTTTTCATCCCAAAGGTGAAGGAGTTATGTGCCAAAGCAGACAAGTTGAAGCTTTCCCATCCTTCAGATGCAGCTGAAATCCAGCAGATGAAAGAGGATCTGGTCTCCAGCTGGGAACATATTCGCAACTTGGCTACCAGCAGATATGAAAAGCTGCAGGCTTCTTATTGGTGAGACAGCCTTCCTCTCTATTATGTTAACTACCTCTACAGGGTCAAAGTGCAATATTAAAACAGATATAAAAGAGTAAAAGGAATAAAATGAATGACCCAGCCCTCCTGCCTGCTCAGTAGAGGCAAAAGAAATTTTAGTTTTCCAGAAGTCCATTGCAGGATGATATAATCCTCAGAATGACATCTCCTTTCACCTATACCTTTCTGTCTTCCTCTGTTTGTATAGTTGTAAGAAGCTATGAAGTGGCCCATGAAGCTGAAAAAGTAATTGAAGAAACATGTCAAAATCCTGGCCCTAGATAAGGAATTGGAATTAATTTCCAAGTTGAAGAACAGAAAATAATTATAAATTTTTTCCTGAATGTAGGCCAGCTTATTAAAAATTTTTTTTTCTGTACTTAATTTTTATGATTAGTTGTTAAATCACCAGAAAATAGTATTTATCATATTGATATGACTGAAAATGAAATGGTGAAGCTTTGATTTTTTGAACAGGTAATTTTTTTGGTGACTTTTGTCTTCACTGATATGGTGAAGAGTGAATTAAAATACATGGGGGCTCCTAATCCTAACTCTAGCTGCCCCTTGTCAGAGGTGCTTCCTGTTGTTTATGTTACGTGATTATTTATTTGGCCTCATAGTACTTTACTAAATAGTGCTTTACTTCAAGTGTTTCTGGAGTGTGACTGTGATGTTGGAGATGTCATGCCCAAGTGCTTCATCACACAAAGACTCATTCACCCTATGAATATTCAATCTAGAGTGAAGGATTTATAGCCAGCATTGCTAAAGGAATAGGGAAGTACATCAGAGGAATGAAGAGTAGGTTTAATGCAAAAATCATGATGTACATCTTAGCCCAGCCCAACTCTGACTCTTTGTTCAATGTCCATTGGCATCTGGTTCCTCCTTTCTGTCTTTTCCTTTACCTTTTCCCCAGGTACCAGCGGTTCTTATCCGACTATGATGAGCTCTTAGGTTGGATGGAGGAAAAGACTGCTCTGATCAATGCTGATGAGCTGCCCAAAGATGTGACTGGTGGGGAAGCCCTACTGGACAGGCATCAGCAGCATAAGGTGGAGAGGAAGGCCTCCCCAGTAGGAGGAAGAGGGAGGTGACAATAATTTCTTGCTTCAGATTAACACTTTTTTGTCTTGTGATCACAGCATGAGATTGACTCTTATGATGACCGATTTCAATCTGCTGATGAGACTGGTCGAGCCCTGCTGGATGCTAATCATGAAGCATCTGATGAAGTTCTGGAAAAGGTAATCCAGTTTAATAGAATTTGTGAAATTCTGATACATAACTTTCACTTAATCTCTTACTGATTGGCAATCTCTGATGGAAAAGGACAGAAGACATATAAATATCTTAACATAGATCCAAACTTCACATTGCTTCCTTCATATGCTGCTTTAGCTAGAGTGAGGCTTTTGAAATTCTCAGAACATGATATGTGCTTCCTCATCTCTGAGACGTTAGTCGATCTAACTAATTTCATCACTTGAAAGTGAAAGCATTGGTTGCTCAGTCATATCTAACTCTTTGTGATCCCATGGACTGTAGCCTGCCAGGCTCCTCTGTCCATGTAATTCTCCAGGCAAGAATACTGGAGTAGGTAGCCATTCCCTTCTCCAGGAGATCTTCCCGATCTCGGGATTGAAACCAGGTCTCCTACAGTGCAGGCAGATTCTTCACCATTTGACCCAAGAAACCTTCATGCCATCTTGCCTTGTCACATGTGCTCTGCTGTGTCACTTTCCCATGCTAGTCTCTAGATGGTGAATTCTTTGAGGACTGTTCTTTATTCATCTTTGGGTTCCCTAAGGTACCTAGCATGGTTCCTGGTACAAGGCTCCTTTTCCCCTCTCCTGTACAACATCAAATCAGACTGATTTTCCTATATCTGTGCTTCTGAAATCTTCATTAAGCAACAGGAAAGCTTTACACACTGCCATCATCATAATCTTCTAGATCCCAAAGGCTCACCTAAACCTCCTGATCCCTGAGACATTTTGCTCTAGTCACAGAGCCATAGGAATTTCTGGGATGATAACTGAAATAAGATTTGCAGGTTCTCTGCATCTCAATAGCTTCCAAGCACAGCCTCCAGCATTATATGATGAAGACTGAGATCTCTATATTTTCAACTCATCAAGAACCCTATGAGAGAATTATAATATAAATTTTTCTTTTTAACAATTTTCAGCCAAAGGAAGAAATGTACCTGTTTTCCTGAATTCTGAGAATTTGTACCATCTTTTTGATGGAATTAACACAGCAGTTTTAATAAGCTGGGGTGACAGATGTTTGGGCAGAAACAAAGGCTTTCATGAGTTTGAGAATGTCCCTTTTTCCTTGATGGTTCTCATTTGCATTTGAAATAGAATGCAGACTTCTCAATCTGATCATTTAAGTGCCCCGTGAACTTGAATTTCATGAAATGTCCACCTTTTTTAGACACTGCACTTTTCTCTGGAGCACTTGGTATAATCCAGTGATTACCTGGAATAATTAGTTACTTGTGGTATTAGGTCCTCCTACAATCCTGATCTCCACTGCTCTGCCGTTTAAATCTTGGTTATTTCTACTCCCTGTGTCTTTGAATCAATTAACCTTTTCTTCTTTATTTATATATAGTAAGTGTGGTATACTTCTATTATGGTATTTCTCCCATTTTTTCTATACTATAGGGATTTACTTAGTTGTAGTGATGGACAGGGAGGCCTGGTGTGCTGCAGTTCATGGTGTCGCAAAGAGTCGGACACGACTGAGACTGAACTGAACTGAACTGAGGAGCCTTAAGAGAAAAGCCTGTTTTTCTATTCTTTTTTTTTTTCCCCTTCAAAGGGCCTTGCATTTATTAGATGCTCAGTGACAGTAGGACAAAATAAATTCATTTAATATCTTCCTGGTCTTTTGCCTCTTCCTTTCCATAGATGTCAGCACTTACCTACAAATGGGCGGCTCTGCTGGAGCTGTGGGAGAAGCGTCGGCAGCAGTATGAGCAGTGCTTGAACCTGCACCTCTTCTACCGTGACAGTGAGCAAGTAGACAGTTGGATGAGCAGACAAGAGGTAACACAGGGGCTCAGCGAGTGTCCAGAAGCCATTTCTCCTGCTCCTCCTTCACTACTATCAGCATCCTTACCACCACTTCAGTTCACGTGGGAACTAGAGGGTGAGACACAAGAAAGAGAAAAGAACGACCCTCTCTGTAAGGCTCTTGAAATTCCCTCATGGACAAATGCACAGTAAAAATATTTAAATACAAAGCACAGAGTTTTTAAACTTCTCTGAACATGCGGCAAAATGAATATCCAATTGTTAAGGGATCGGCAAAAGAAAAATGTGATGAGTCAGACAGGGCTAACCAGAGATTTTCTGGTGAAGGTGAGTGGTCCTCTTGAGGATCTGAGAACACTGAATCATGCTTAGATTGGTTGGTTCACACACTGAGATGAAGGTGATAAATTTGGATTAGAAGGTTGGGAAGGGAACTCTGAAGCTGAGGTTCTGACCTTCTTTGAGGTTAACCTCTGTCTCCTATCCTGCTGCTGCTGCTAAGTCACTTTAGTCGTGTCCGACTCTGTGCGACTCCATAGATGGCAGCCCACCAGGCTCCACTGTTCCTGGGATTCTCCAGGCAAGAACACTGGAGTGGGTTGCCATTTCCTTTTCCAATGCATTAAAGTGAAAATTGAAAGTGAAGTCTCTCAGTCGTGTCCGACTCTTTGCAACCTCATGGACTGCAGCCTCCCAGACTCCTCCGTCCATGAGATTTTCCAGGCAAGAGTACGGGAGTGGGTTGCCATTGCCTTCTCTCCTACCTTGTGTTAATTCCCATCTTGCTTTCCATGCCCCTCACCTCCTCTCCTATTCCTTTTCTCAGAGATATTTCAAAGGGAATGATTCTCCCTGGTGAGGCACAGCTGGGATGTATCTTTCTGTCTTCTACAGGCCTTCCTGGAAAACGAGGACCTTGGGAATTCCTTGGGCAGTGTAGAAGCCCTTCGTCAGAAGCATGATGACTTTGAGGAAGCTTTTACTGCTCAGGAGGAGAAGATCACAGTAAGAAATGGGCCCTGGTTTGGGCACTGGCTTCATTTTTTAATCTTTAATTGGAGGATAATTGCTTTACAATGTTGTGCTGGTTTCTGCCTTACAACAATGTAAATCAGCCATATGTATATATATATAAGTATATATATATATATATATATATATTGCCTCCCTCTTGAACCTCCTCTTGAACCCCCACACAATCTCACACCTCTAGATTGTCACAGAACACCAGGCTGAACTCCATGTGTTACATACATCTCATAGATTACTAATCTTTAGAATCACTCATAGCTATCAGTTATGAGAGTTGTTTTAAAAAGAGAAAACATCCAGAAAAATAATCATACCCATTTTTATCAATACATTTCTTATTCTAGAAAGCATATTTAGAAAGTATTTATTTTTAAATTTTTTCAGAATTAGGTAAATTTATTTTTTAAATTAATTTAATTGTAGGATAGTTCCTTTAAAATATTGTGATTTTTTGAAGAAAGTTTTTAAAAATTTTGAGCAATTTATATTTTCTGACAGAGTGCCTGATTGTCTTTATTTTTTTCTGCAGTATAAATAGAAACTATGGGATTCATATCCAATATGAATCATAACTTAAAAGTTTGAATATATTATTTATTTTTTTTAGTCTTTTACTCTCCAGTAATATCTCCATGTAGCTTTCTTTAGTAATATCTAGATATCTAGGTAGTATCTATTTTTTCCTGTATATCTTCATCTATACATTTTGCATTTAATGCTGCTGTAGTTTTCTTGTGAACCTTAAGTTACAATGTCCCAGAAACTTGTCAGTACATAAGCAAGTCTCAGAGAAGTGTAAGGGAGACTTTATTTGTCCAGTGCAATATACTCTGTGTCTTTGGCTGTCTCCTAGGACTGTGCTGGGGTTAGCCAAAACTTGCACATGTGCATGTATACCACCAGCAACAGCAATAACCACAAAACTCCAAATGTTTCTTGTTAATCTTGGGTCAATTCAGAGCTTGTTATGGTTCCTTCCCAGTTCATATGCTTATTAGCTTGATTTTCATTGGTAAAATATAACAATGTAAAATAAGTTATTGTTTATTAAAAACCATTTGTAATTTCACATCATTTTCCTATTCCTAATCAATTAATTCATCCTGAGCAATTTTGAGAGTTTATGGATGAATATGAGTCAAAATTCACATGTATAATTTGACTCCATTCCCCATATAACTAGAGATAAGAAGAATTATTAAAAAGTACATATGGTATATGATGGATGGATGAGTGACTAGATAGATAAAGACTGGCCATTGAACAAGGCTATATCAACAATGCTTCTTAAAAATTTTTAAATAGATCAAATATTCACCTCATAGTGAAAACAGGATTCATTCACTGTAACCTAGATTAAGAAGAAACTACTGTGGCATAGAGAAAATAATTAACCTCTCTGAGATTTATATTTTGAAATACAATTTATAACAGAAATCAAAAGTAAGACCCAGATCTTCTGACCCTGAATCTTGTCCTCTTCCCACATTGTCATGCTTCCTCTTTAAACAGCTAGCCAAACAGTGGCCACTTACTCAGTGCCAATGAGAGAAAAACTTTTTTTTTTTTTTTCTCCAGACCATAGACAAGACTGCAACCAAACTGATTGATGATAATCATATGACTCAGAGAACATCGCTGCTATCCGGGATAAAGTATGTGCATCTGCCTGCCTGTCACCCAGGTCACAGAAAATGTTGGAGCATTGTTAACCATGGTAGGCAGTAGATCTCAGGCATCCATATTTTATTTTTCTGACAGTGAGTTTGTTTATGTTTTTTGCAGCTGTTGGCCCGACGGGACGATCTACAAAAAAGGGCTGCGGCTAGACGCGGAATGCTGGAGGATTCATTCCTTCTGCAGCAACTCT
Organism: Madoqua kirkii; assembly: GCA_006408675.1. Lineage (NCBI taxonomy): Eukaryota > Metazoa > Chordata > Mammalia > Artiodactyla > Bovidae > Madoqua > Madoqua kirkii. The sequence goes on along the minus strand of SJYC01102507.1, from coordinate 4,930 downwards.
ATCAGGACTCAGATGACCTAAAGAACTGGATCAACAAAAAGAAAAAGTTGGCAGATGATGAAGATTACAAGGTAAGCAGGGTTGCAGACCCTGTACGTACTCATTGGTACTTATTTTCATGAAACTAGAATCTTGGACCTGAAAAGACAATAGCGTTTAGCTGGTGAGCCTCATTTTATAGATGGAGAGACAGAGTCTTAGAGAAGGGCAATGATTCCTCCAGGACTATTCTTCTAATTTCCAATTTTTCAATACCCTGTTGCCCATCACCCCTTTTCCCTGGCACAATTTCCAGTGGTCCTTAACAGAGTTGGGGAAATCAGGGATTCTCCTTACTTAGCTGCATATCCCCCTCTCTGCTGCCCTATGCACCCTTATAATAGGAAAATGTTGGATCTAGTCATTCATTCAGGCTACCAGGAACTCAGAATTAACCTAATGGTTTGATAAAATATAGACTTACTGCTTTGTAGCTGGAAAGGGACAATTCCTTATTTTACAGATGAAGAAACCCAGGATCTGAATTGTGTAGTGAGTTGCCCAATGTTAACCGATTATTTAGATCTGTTTAACAAGTGACTTAGCAGCAGCAGCAGCAGCAACATAGAGTTAGACACATGAATTCTCTTGGGGGAAAGTCAACACTGGGCTTGAATTCACTCTCTGTCTTGTTTTAGTTTGTGTGACTTTGAAAAATTCATGAATTATCTTTGAGTCACGCATACACTTTTTTAAAATTTTGATATTGTATAACATACATATTTTTCACTCAAATATAAATTATCAGTAAGCTTCCCTTATGGCACTATAGTAAAGAATCTGCCTGCCAATGTGGAAGATGGAAAGAGAAGTGGGTTAGATCCCTGTGTTGGGAAGATCTCCTGGAGTAGAAAGTGGCACCCTGCTCCAGTATTTCTGCCTGGAAAATCCCATGGACAGAGGGGCCCAGCTGGCTACAGTCACAGAGAGTCGAACATGACTAGTGACTGAGCATGATAAACTGTTAAACTATTTTGCACACACACACACATACACTCACAAATTTTTGCACTTACAGTCAGGACTGGAATCAGTCTCTTGATTTCTAGGCCAATATCTATTTACTGTATTTACTTTCTAAATATCATTTAGTCTTAAATGTATACCTCTTATGCTCTTGTTCTAATATTCTTTTGATAGAACTTTGAGCATCTAATTTGTAACTTTCATTCTATAAAACTCAGCACTATGTGCTTGTGTTCTCTAGAGGAGTTATGGTTCCAATGTATGTAGGGTAAACAGGTCTTCTCTGCTAAAGGCAGGAATGGAAAATAATCTCCATTTTTCATGTCAGCTGTGATCAATTGATAATCCTTACATATGCTGCCATATTTAAAGTGATATTCAGATCATATCCAGACTCAGTAGAAATAAGTTCAGGGGGTGATTAGCCATGTCTGCCATTTGTACGAAAGGAGTGATTGGTCATAGTTTCCTGAGCATCTTCTGGCTCTATACTTGGACTAGAACAATTCTGCCTTATATCCTCTTCTTAGTTCACTTAGATTTATAGTGAAAAAAAAAAAAATTACTGTCCTCAAAATATCTGCCCCTCATTTTTCAAGGAATTGTTTTCTTTCATTGTTTTCATTTTCTCAGGAAACACTGAACTTGAAGAGCCAGGTTCAAAAGCAGAAAGTCTTTGAAGAAGAATTGGCAGCTAATAAGATCCGGCTTAATAATATACAGAAAACTGGTCAGGAGATGATTGACAGCAATCATTATGCCTCCGACAAGGTAGCTGATCGTTTGAGGAAGTTGAGAACCTCTGGATTGAACTGCAGGAGGCTACAGAGCAGAAAGGTTAGAAGCAGAGTTTTTTTAAGAAATGGATTCCTCAATTCTGAAACCCACCTTCATCTTTACCACACTGAATTTACCTGGTGGCCTCTGTGAGAAGGGAGGGATGTTACTCATTTGCTTCCCTGTGTCTTCCTTTATTGGTCAAGAAAAATCTAACCTAATCACACACAATTATTATATATTAACACAATTCTTTTCTTCAGATATGTAGGTCTTTTCAACTGAAATTCTATTTGTTTTCTTTTCACTTTTCTCCCTCTTTTTTCTTCCTGTTGAATAAATATTCATATACTGTGAATTCAGTATTGACTATACATCTAAAATGAGTGTCCATAAATTTGATTATACATCTTTTTTGTTCTATAAGTGAAGCAACGTATTCTGACTCAGGTTATTTAATTAGGCATTAAAATATGGTTGGGGCCACATGGGATGTTCCCATGATATTTTATTCCTATGAAAAGGCTTGATGGCTTGCTTTTTTCACCTATCTAGGCATGTTCAGGTTCTATTGTAAGCTCTTAAAAAATTCCATGTCTGCTTGACTAGCTTCTACTTAAATTTAACTTCACTTCTTACTTTGGAAAACAAATCAATCATCATAATTAACAAAATAATGATGCTTTTTCTGTCAATAGTCCATTTGTTATAAACATTATCTATAGACATGCCTCTGTCCTGGTTATAGAAAAGATATATCATACTGATTTTGTCGAATATCCTGATTTTTGGTTTAGGAAAAAAAATCAACTTGACTGTAACAAAAAGTTGCTGTTACTTCATGTCCTAATAATTGTTTCACAGAAATAGTGCAAATGATTGCTATAAGATCATGTGATAAAGAATTTAGCTGAGAACAATTGATGAAGTGAAGTGAAGTGAAGTTGCTCAGTCGTGTCTGACTCTTTGCGACCCCGTGGACTGTAGCCTACCAGGCTCCTCTGTCCATGGGATTTTCTAGGCAATACTCCTGGAGTGGATTGCCATTTCCTTCTCCAGAAGAGAGAGAGAGAACAATGGATAATCAAGATATTTTCTGGAAGAGAAACTTGTAGGGTGTGGTTTGTGATAAACAACAGGCATTAAGGCAGAGGTGGCTGATGGCTAGCAAAGTTCTGAGGAAGATATTTAGGAAAAGATACTTCAAAATTTTAAACTGAGCTAACCACAAGTTTTATTCTTTTCTTGGAAAATGACATGTTTATGCTTGAATCCCTTTAAAAGGGAGGTCTCAATAGAGAATAACAGGTGACAAGATAGTTAAAAATCTAGCATAGGTTCATTCCTCAATAAAAAATGAACATATTGTTTATATCTGTTTTGAGAATACTATACTATCTTCAAAAGCAAATCCTATAGGAACCCTACAAATTAATGATAATTTCTTATGTAATCACATGTTAGTTATATTTTTCCCATTGGACTATCCAAACATTATATTATTCCTTAAGTTGGTATAACTTATAATAGTATATAATAAGGATTAATTATGATACCTGTCTTATACTTGATGTCTTTTCCTAGGGATCCAGTTGTATGAAGCAAATAAGCAGCTGCAGTTTGAAAATAATGCAGAAGACCTGATGCAATGGCTGGAGGAGGTGGAATGGCAGGCTAGATCTCAGGAGTATGGGAAAGGCCTAGCAGATGTCCAGAATCTGCTCAGGAAACATGGCCTCCTGGAGTCTGCTGTGGCTACTCGTCAGGTTTGTTGCTAGCTCTTTAACCAATTGTGAGCCAAGTTACCTATATACATTCTGAGCACATTCATCATCATTATTATTTAAAAAAAAAAGAGTGAGACAGAACAAGAAGCTATTAGGTATTTAGAATAGGAAAAAGAAGTCCAAAATGGCGGTGAAGACAGATGAAGAACAGAAAAAGCCCATGAAAATGGAGCAAAAGAAAATCTGCAGACCAGAGTGAGAAACTCAGGTGAAACAAACATGCCCCTTTCTTGGCTAGCTCAGTTTGCATAGGACAGGCTCATTGGGGAGGAGACAAAAAGTATAAAAAGAGGAAGCCAAGATGGATTGAGGCCTCTCCTCTGGGGTCAGCCTGCCCTCACGCCTCAAGGGTGTACTATCCTCTGCTTGCCAAATAAAACTGAGCTGTAACCAAGCTGTAACACTGGTCCACCATTTCAAATCTTTGCTCCCAAGAGATAGAACTGAAGAAATTTACACACTCCCCCAACATATCTGGTGCCATGACTTGGATGATATACAGGGAGAGTGTGTAATTTTCTTGGTTCTGTCTCATGGCAGCAAAGATTTGAAATGGTGCCCCAGTGTTACAGCTTGGTTACAGTTCAGTTTTATTTGGCAAGCAGAGGATAGTACACCCTTGAGGCGTGAAGATGGGCCAACCCCAAAGGAGAGGCCTCAATCCTTCTTGGCTTCCTCTTTTTATACGTTTTTACTCCTCCCCCTTGAGCCTGCCCTGTGCAAACTGGGCTAGCTAAGAGGGGTGCGTATTTGTTTCACTTAAGGTTCTCACCCCGGTCCACAGATTTTCTTTTGTTTCATTTTCATGGGCTTTGTCCTTTCTTTGTTTTTCTTCACTGCCATTTTGGACTCCTTTTTCCTATTCTAATTACCCAACAAAGCCAAAGGTAAAAATTCAAAACGTTTAGTTGGTCAACTACCTCTTTCCAGTATCTCCTTTATCCAGCTATTCTTCTTGGTGCCTAGTGTCTTTTGTCAGAATCCCATGGCTGATATAAGACATTATTGACTCTTCAAAATATGATGCTGTACCAGAAACCTGGATTTTATGTTGTCTTATCACTTACTAGTTCTGTGGTGTATCTTTTTACCTGATTGCACCTCTGTTTACTTACCTATAAACTAAAAGTTTGGATAAAATGTGTCTTTCTATTCTGGCATCCTACAATTCAAAACTTGAAATATTTTTAATAGTACCTTTTTTTTTTTCTTAAGAAAATTGAAACATAGACGAATAAAGTGATTTCTCCAGTGTCACAGAGAAAATTAACAACAGGGCCAGGACTATGAAACAGATGTCTAGGCTGTTGGTTTCAAAGTTACCCACTGAAATCACACCAAACTATTTTTTTAATATAAAA
>SJYC01102506.1:0-25978 GCA_006408675.1 Madoqua kirkii | reverse complement strand
GAAGTTTTCAACTATTGTCTCCTCAAGTATTTTCTCATGGTCTTTCTTTTTGTCTTCTTCTTCTGGGACTCCTATGATTCAAATGTTGGGGCATTTAACAGTGTCACAGAGGTCTCTGAGAGTGTCCTCATTTCTTTTTTTCCCCCTCTGATTCATTTATTTATACCATTCTATCTTCTACCTCACTAATCCTATCTTCTACCTCACTAATCCTATCTTCTGCCTCTGTTATTCTATTTATTCCCTCCAGAGTGTTTTTTGATATCATTGCATTATGCATTATATATTGACTCTTTTTCATTATTTATAGGTCCTTGTTAAACCTTTCTTGCATCTTCTCAGTCCTTGACCCCAGGCTATTTATCTGTGATTTCATTTTGTTTTCAAGATTTTGAATCATTTTCACTATCATTATTCAGAATTCTTTATCAAGTAGATTCCCTATCTCTTCCTCTTTTTTTTTTTTTTTTGTTTGTTTGTTTGTTTGGTGGGTATTTATCCTGTTCCTTTACCTGTTGGGTATTCCTCTGTCTCTTCATCTTGTTTATATTGCTGCGTTTGGGGTGGCCTTTCTGTATTCTGGCAGTTTGTAGAGTTCTCTTTATTGTGGAGCTTCCTTGCTATGGGTGAGGTTGTACGGGTGGTTTGTTAAGGTTTCCTGGCTAGGGAAGCTTGTGTTGGTGTTCGGGTGGGTGGAGCTGGATTTCTTCTCTCTGGAGTGCAATGAAGTGTCCAGTAAGTAGTTATGAGATGTCAGTGGGTTTGGAGTGACTCTGGGCAGCCTGTATATTGAAGCTCAGGGCTGTGTTCCTGTGTTGCTGGAGAATTTGTTGGCCTTTGGGTGGTGCTTGGTTTCAGTGTAGGTATGGAGGCATTTGATGAGCTCCTGTCGATTAATGTTCCCCGGAGTCAGGAGTTCTATGGTATTCTCAGGATTAGGATTTAAGCCTCCTGCTTCTGGTTTTCAGTCTTATTTTTACAGTAGTCTCAAGACTTCTCCATCTATACAGCATCATTCATAAAACATCTAGGTTAAAGATGAAAAATTTCTCCACAGTGAGGGATACTCAGAGAGGTTCATGTAGTTACATGGAGAAGAGAAGAGGGAGGAAGGGAGTTAGAGGTGGAATCAAAGAGGAGACAGCAAGCTAGCCAGTAATCACTTCCTTATGTGTGCTCCACAGTCTGGACCTCTCAGAGATATTCATGGAGTTACATAGGGAAGAGAAGAGGGAGGAAGGAGACAGGGGTGGCCAGAAGGATAAAGTGGGGAATCAAAAGGAGAGAAACAGGTCCAGCCAGTAATCAGTCCCCTAAATATTCTCCACCATCTGGAACACACAAAGAGATTCACAGAGTTGGTTAGAGAAGAGAAGAGAGAGGGAGGAGATAGAGATGACCTGGTAGAGAAAAAGGAGAGTCTAAAGGGGGAGAAAGCAATCAAGCCAGTAATCTCACACCCAAGTAAAGATGGACACTGAAGACTGGGTTCTTAAAGGTTCAAAACTGATAACAAATACCAAAAGGCAGAGATTAAAAATCTAGAGTAGAGGCTGGATTTTCAAAAATACAATATTAAAGAAAAGAAAAAAAAGTCACAAAAATTATAAAACATATATATATATATATATGAAGTTTGCTTTAAAAAATAGGGTCTCTTTTTTTGCAAAATAATAGTAGGTTATAAAAATGAAAATTAAAGGAGTAATAGAGGATTTTAAAATTTTAAAAATTAAAAAATAAGAATGTGAAAATAATAAAAATATATCTAGGACTTTCTCTGGTGTTATTGTGAGCAGTGTGAGATCGGTTCATTTTCAGATAGTCTTGGTCTGGCTTATATTTCTCAAGATCTATAGGCCCCTTCCTATTTAGTTGGTACTAACTACAGGGCTTTAATCTATTGCACCTGTCACTTCCAAGAAGGTTCCCTCTGTTTTAGCTCTTCTACTTGCTGGTCTGATTTACACCCTGACACAAAGGGATGGTGGTGGACACAATTTTAGACTCACTTGTTCACTTGTGCTGTGGGGAGGGAGGGATGCTGCAAACAAATAACATTGGTGTGTGCTCACCGTGTCTCAGCAACACTGGGCCTGCCCCCTCTCACGGCATGTGTCCCTTCCCTGCTAAAAAAGTCACAAAAATTATAAAACATATATATATATATATATATGAAGTTTGCTTTAAAAAATAGGGTCTCTTTTTTTGCAAAATAATAGTAGGTTATAAAAATGAAAATTAAAGGAGTAATAGAGGATTTTAAAATTTTAAAAATTAAAAAATAAGAATGTGAAAATAATAAAAATATATCTAGGACTTTCTCTGGTGTTATTGTGAGCAGTGTGAGATCGGTTCATTTTCAGATAGTCTTGGTCTGGCTTATATTTCTCAAGATCTATAGGCCCCTTCCTATTTAGTTGGTACTAACTACAGGGCTTTAATCTATTGCACCTGTCACTTCCAAGAAGGTTCCCTCTGTTTTAGCTCTTCTACTTGCTGGTCTGATTTACACCCTGACACAAAGGGATGGTGGTGGACACAATTTTAGACTCACTTGTTCACTTGTGCTGTGGGGAGGGAGGGATGCTGCAAACAAATAACACTGGTGTGTGCTCACCGTGTCTCAGCAACACTGGGCCTGCCCCCTCTCACGGCATGTGTCCCTTCCCTGCCCACACTGCTCAGGCTTTAGGTTGCTCTGCCAGGAACCGTCCGAGGCCGGCCCTGGGCTGCATGCACCTCCCAGGTCTAAGCCGCTCAGGTTCAGGCACTCGGGTAGTCCTGAGAAGTGTAGACTCAGTTGGGCCTGCATTTTGTGCCCTTCCTAGGTCCAAGCAGCTCAGGTGATGAGGTGTTTGGCGAGCATGGTCGCTGCAACTTATTGCCTCTCCCATCCCTGCAGCTCGGTTTTCTGGATGTACAACCAGCACACCTTCTCAGGCGGATAGTGACCATCCAGAACCCCCAAAAAGTCTTAGTTAGCAAAGAAGCCTGCTTGCAGTTTAGTAGATAATGCCTCTCTGGGGCTTCAGTTGCCCACTTCTAGCTCTGGCTGCCTGTCACTGGAGGGGGATGGTCTGCAGCGGGCTAGCTCTGTTCAATCCTTTGTTCTGTGAGCAGGCCTGATGGTGTCTGAGGTTAGGGCTTTTTGCGTGGTAGCTATCCCACAGTCTGGTTTGCTAGCCCAAGTTAGTTCACTCAGCTTGCCCTCGGGGCATTCAGGCCTGGTCCTTACTGTAAGCAGTGCAGCCCGGGGCCTCCCTGTCCAGCCTCCACTTGCTAGTGGAGGGTGCAGGTGTCTGAGATGCTTCTCTGCTAGGGGAGTTACCATTGGGCACGTAATCTGTGGATTTTAATTATTTATTTATTTTTCCTCCCAGTTATGTTGCCCTCTGTGCTTCCAAGGCTCACCACTTTTGGCAGTGAGTGTTTCCTGGTGTTTGGAAACTTCTCTCTTTTTAAGACTCCCTTCCCAAGATAGAGCTCTGTACCTACCTCTTTTGTCTCTCTTTTTGTCTTTTATATTTTTTCCTACCTTCTTTCGAAGACAATGGGCTGCTTTTCTGGGTGCCTGATGTCCTCTGCCAGCATTCAGAAGTTGTTTTGTGGAATTTACTCAGTGTTTAAATGTTCCTTTGATGAATTTGTGGGAGAGAAAGTGGTCTCCCTGTCCTATTCCTCTGACATCTTATGACTGCTTCCAGACTATTTTTTTTAAGTAAATTTATCCAATAAGTTTTTAGAGTATAGAGGTTACTGAGTTCAAGCTCACTCTGCTCGTCACATAACAGACGAATAAATTCAAGAGATGAGATGGTGCAGCAGGGAAGAAACTTTAATTGAGGAGCCAGCAAACTGAGAGAATGGCAAGCTGGTGCCTCAAAATAGCCATCTTATTGGGGTCTGGATGCCAGGTTCTTTTATTGATCAGAGAGAAAGAAGCAATGTCAAAAGGCAGGAAAGAGAGAGAGAGAGAGAGAGAGAGAGAGAGAGAGAGAGAGAGAGAGGGAGAGAGAGTGGGGAAGTAAAGTGAAAGGGTCTTCAGTCTTGAAAAACATCTCCAAGAGAATTTCCAGCTTGCAGAAATGATGGGTTAATCTCTTCTATTCACAGGTGGGCAGAGACAAGCTATCTGTCAGTAAGCTAAAGAAAGGCACTTTAGTTTACAGTCAAGTGAAGGGGCAGGGTGTTCCAGGAAAGCTATTGAGTATAATTATATTAAAAACAAGTCAAAGAAACAGTTTCCAACATGGAGTCAAATTGGTTTCCTCCCTGCAGTAGAGATACTCTATGTGAATTTCTAAAGAATTCAGTGGAAATCAATTTCCAGTTGACTTAATTTCTTATCCCAGGAATCCAAGCTTGTATTGTATTGAGAGCAGTTAATATTATCAAACCTTAGGTTCCAGAAGGTCTGCCAGCTACTGATCATGATCCTCAAGCTAATTTCAAGTTAATTTCTTATATTTGGTGGTGGTTTTAGCATCTGAAAATCTCAGGAAATATGCATCAGATACTATTATCTGACTCCTTCAGAAAGGAGCTAACACAGAAGGCATGAGGGAGGGATCTGTCCTAGGAAGGCCTGTAGGGTCCTGCTTGGTTATACTCCTAGTTGGAGTAGAGGCTAAGATACCATTCTCACAAAAGAAATTTTAGATATGGGCTATCAAAACTGGAAAAGGTCATAAATATTCTCCAGACTTTATTATATATATATATATATACATATATATATATATAATGTTCTCTAAAGTCTTTATTGTATAGATGAAGAAACTAATGTTAAAACAAGTGGAGAGCTGCATAAAATAGCAATTGACTCTCAGCCAAGTCTATCTCTTTAATCTGAGGCATCATTCCCTACCTTAGCTTTCAAATAGTACAGTGGTATCATAATCATGATGACAATTATGATGTTTTAAAATCACTGTATTATACAATGATGGTTTTCAAAGTTAAACTGTCCTAAGAGATGAAAACAGTTGGCTAGTAGAAGATTTTAACTGTAAGTCTTTATGGAGTCTTTAATTCTTTATTGAGAAGTGAGTATACACTTTAAGAAGCTATTGATGATCAATGGTTTGTTCCAAAGAGAGAAGAGATAGATCAAACCCTGTGTAGGTTGAGCACAGAATGACAAACTAGGATAAGTAAAACCAATACCTGCTGTACATCCGTCTTTTAGAAGAACTTCTTTTATCGTCAACTGCCCATCCCAACAACAAAATGAAACAAGCAGAAAAATAAAACTTATGTGTTCTGTGCTACTGCTAGACTATCATAGTTGATCTCATTAATAAAGATGAAATGAATCTCTTTTATCTATTTTACTGTGCAGTAAGATGATTAAAATTTTATTTCTAGGAAGATTCTTCAGACTTTTGCTTCTGTTTTTCTTCTTTCTCATACATAAGTTAAATGAGAACAGTTATTTCCTTGATTCATACAACCAGTAGCCAAAGAAAGGCCTTTGAACTTCTTTTTTGGGGGTTCTGACACTTGTTTTGCAGAGCCACATTTCATCTCACAGGCATTATTCCTGCTCTTCAAGAAACAATAATAGCTCATTATAAAGGAAAAGAAAGTAGTTGGAAGGGGGACTAAGTTAGAAAAAGCCTCCTGCTATCCTTTTTGGGGCCTCGATTTAGCAACACTCCCAATCAAAGAAGGCTTTGTAGTTCTGGTTTCCCTGAGTTCTCTGGTGCCCTCTATAAATATTTTGTCCTTTCTAGCACATGCTTTCGGGGCTTCCCAGTGGCTCAGTGGTAAAGAATCCACCTGCCAATGCAGGAGATGTGGGTTTGATCCCCGGGTGGGGAGGATCCCCTGGAGAAGGAAATGACATCCATTCCAATATTCTTGCCTGAGAAATTCCATGGATAGAGGAGCCTAGTGGACTACTATCCATGGTATTGCAAAAGAGTCAGACATGATTTAAACAACAACACATTATTTCAAAACTATTTTCCAATAAATGGCTTTTGGCATGATGAATTGGTTCTTAGTGTAGCAACCTCTCCCACTCTATTTCGTTGATTTGATTTAGAAGTTTAAACATAAGCATATATGGGAGCTGATTCTCCTTATCACTTCCTGCCCAACACCAACCCCCGTCCCCCCACCACCTCATCCCAGATACCAGATACCAAACTCTTATCCTTCTCTTATTAAATAATGGGACTTTCTGACCCCCATTCTATTTCTCCCTTAGGATCAGGTGGACACCCTCACAGACCTGGTGGCATATTTTGAGGAAATTATCCACCCCGATGCTGGGAGCATACGGGAAAGGCAGGAGTACCTGGTATCCAAGTTTGAAGCCCTGAAGGAGCGACTGGCCTACCGGAAGAATAAGCTCATTGACCTTCTCCACCTGTACCAGATCCAAAGAGATACAGAGGATGAGGAGGCCTGGATCCAAGAGACAGAACCCTCAGTGGCTTCCACCTACCTTGGTTAGAAGTCATACAGCACCAGCAGGCAGAGCCAGAAGAAAAAGACCAAGGTCTACAGATGGTTTAAAAGATCAGGGGCACAGTAACTAAGTTTATGCTCAGCTCTTTCCCCTTAGACACTTGAAAAATGTTCAAGCTTTCAAAGAAAAAAAAAATTTTAGAAAAATTTATATGAGAAGTTTACCTCCTAAAACCAAACATGAAGAATGCCACAGATTTAAGACCTCTGGGAAGAGCATTTGCTACTTGCTCTAACTTAAGTTATTGTTAAGGTCCTTGGCTGAGTGGTCACGGTTAATGTTTGAGGTACCAAGTGTTTCTGTTTACATTGTCAGTAGTTCCCTTTTATAAGGGAATTTTTCACAAGGATATTTTAACAAACCAGCTATTACAAAGATAAAAGGAATGAAACAGCAGATATAGTATATTTTGTTTCCTTTGGAAGCTATTGGTTTACCACTGTTAAGGCCAGGACACTTGCATTGAAATAAGAAAAAAAGTGCAAACAAATATAATATAAACTTAATTTGCATATATTGGTTACATCTGTGAGAGTCTGGATCATGAGGACAGGAGCAACTAGTCTGGGAAAACTTCCTAAAAGAGAAAAGATGTCTTTGAAAGAGAGATGAGCATAGAGATTTGCAGACATTCAGTGTGAAGTATACAGAGGAAAATTTTGGAGGGAAGAGAGGTGAAGCTTGGATGAGAGACAGGGAGGATGAAGTAGCTGGAGCCAGAGACTTTAGAAGAAGGAGGAAATTAATACTATGTAGTTTTTATTATGTGCTTGTTAATGTTAACCAATGGTGAGACATCTTTTGTAAATTATTTCTAATCCTTATGAAGAAAACTGGAAAACAGTTATTATTAGTTTAGAGGATTTAATAACTTACTGGTACCCATAGAAATTAGTAAGTGGAAAAGCCTGTTTTTTATACTACAGTGTGCTGAAAGAAATTGGTTGCATGATGTATTGAAAAAGTTTGAGCTGAAGGGTTACTTGCCTTTCTACTTATCATCCAAAAGAAGAGTGATGTATTCCTCATTTTTTGTAGAATAATAAATTGAAATTTCTTAGTACAAAAAGGCAAGGGGAAGAACAAAGCCAAGCAGAGATAATTAATTCAGACAATGTCAATTTTAGGAAGCCTGCTTAATGAATTCAATGGGAAGAACCTGTAGGTCCAAGAGTTAAAAGGAAGTAGAATAACATCTTCTTATTCTGTGTACTGCAACAATGACCTTGAAATTATTTTTATCTCTAGGCAAAGACCTGATTGCCTCCAAGAATCTTCTGAACAGACACCATGTCATCCAGGATAATATTGCCAGCCACAAGCCACGCATCCAAGTGATTACAGAGAAGGGAAACAAAATGATAGAGGAAGGCATGTGTGATTCACACTGAAATGACCTGTCACCACTTTGTCAAATTTATGGGAAGAAGTTTTTCCAACTTTAGGGCTTTATTCCTTTGTCTACATTGATGCTTTCACCTGTATAATTTTCCTTTTAGGTGAAGTCTCTCTAACATTTCCTCTAGTGAAGTCCTGCTAATAATAGATTCTCTGGGTTTTTCCTTTGATCTAAAAGACTTACTTTTACCTTCATTTCTGAACACATTTTCACTGGATATAAAGTGATTGTCTGAATGTGTCTTTAAGTACTTTAAAAATGCTGCTCCACATCTTCTGACTTGCACAGTTTCTGGTGAGAAGCATGTTCTCATTCCTGTCTTTGCTCTTTTGTATATAATGGCTTCTTTCCTCTGATTGTTTAAAGCTTTTTATGACTGACTTTTACCAGCTTGGTGTAGTTTCCTTTGTTTCTGCAAAGATCCAGAACTTCTTGGATCTGCTTTCTTTTGTTCTTCCAGGGAAGCTTTTATTCTGGGACTAATTTAGAGGATTCCATTCAGTTCAGTTCAGTCTCTCAGTCCTGTTTGACTCTTTGCCACCTCATGAACTGCAGCATGCCAGGCATCTCTGTCAATCACCAAACCCGGGAGATCACTCAAACTCATGTCCATCAAGTCAGTGATGCCATCCAGCCATCTCATCCTCTGTCATCCCCTTCTCCTCCTACCCACATTCACTCCCAGCATCAGAGACTTTTCCAATGAGTCAACTCTTCACATGAGGTGGCCAAAATACTGGAGTTTCAGATTTAGCATCATTCCTTCAAAGAACACCCAGGACTGATCTCCTTTAGGATGGACTGGTAGGATCCCCTTGCGTTCCAAGGGACTTGCAAGAGTCTTCTCCAACACCAAAGTTCAAAAGCATCAATTCTTCAGCACTCAGCTTTCTTCACAGTCCAACTCTCACATCCATACATGATCACTGGAAAAACCATAGCCTGGACTAAATGGACTTCTATTGGCAAAGTAATGTCTCTGCTTTTCAATTTGCTATCTAGGTTGGTCATAACTTTCCTTCCAAGGAGTAAGTGTCTTTTAATTTCATGGCTGCAGTCACCATCTGCAGTGATTCTGGAGCCCAAACAATAAAGTCTGACACTGTTTCCACTGTTTCCCCATCTATTTCCCATGAAGTGATGGGACCAGATGCCATGATCTTCGTTTTCTGAATGTTGAGCTTTAAGTCAACCTTTTCAATTTCCACTTTCAGTTTCATCAAGAGACTTTTTATTTCCTCTTCACTTTTTGCCTTAAAGGTGGTGTCATCTACATATCTGAGGTTATTGATATTTCTCCTGGCAATCTTGATCCAGCTTGTGCTTCTTCCAGCCCAGCATTTCTCATGATGTACTCTGCATATATTAAATAAGATCATGAACTCCTTATTGCCAAATTCACACTGAAATTGAAGAAACTATGGAAAACCACTAGACCATTCAATTATGAACTAAATAAAATCCCTTATGATTATACAGTGGAAGAGAGAAATAGATTGAAGAGACTAGATCTGAGAGAGTGCCTGATGAACTATGGATGGAAGTTCGTGACATTGTACAGGAGACAGGGATCAAGACCATCCCCATGGAAAAGAAATGCAAAAAACCAAAATGGCTGTCTGGAGAGGCCTTACAAATAGCTGTGAAAAGAAGAGAGCCAAAAAGCAAAGGAGAGAAGGAAAGATATAAGCATCTGAATGCAGAGTTCCAAAGAATAGTATGAAGAGATAAGAAAGCCTACTTTAGCTATCAATGCAAAGAAATAGAAGAAAAGAACAGAATGGGAAAGACTAGGGATCTATTAAAGAAAATTACAGATACCAAGGGAACATTTCACACAAAGATGGGCTCTATAAAGGACAGAAATGGTATGGACCTAAGAGAAGCAGAAGATATTAGGAAGAGGTGGCAAGAATACACGGAAGAACTGTACAAAAACGATCATCACGACCAAGATAATCATGATAGTGTGATCACTCACCTAGAGCCAGACATCCTGGAATGTGAAGTCAAGTGGGCCTTAGAAAGCATCACTACAAACAAAGCGAGTGGAGGTGATGGAATTCCAGTTGAGCTATTTCAAACTCTGAAAGATGATGCTGTGAAAATGCTGCACTCAGTCTGCCAGCAAATTTGGAAAACTCAGCAGTGGCCACAAGACTGGAAAAGGTCAGTTTTCATTCCAATCCCATCGAAGGGCAATGCCAAAGAATTGTCAAGCTACCACATGATTTCATTCATCTCACACACTAGTAAAGTAATGCTCAAAATTCTCCAAGCTAGGCTTCAGCAAAATGTGAACCGTCAACTCCCTGATGTTCAAGCTGGTTTTAGAAAAGGCAGAGGAACCAGAGATCAAATTGCCAATGTCTGCTGGATCATTGAAAACGCAAGAGAGTTCCAGAAAAACGTTTATTTCTGCTTCATTGACTATGCCAAAGCCTTTGACTGTGGATCACAGTAAACTGTGGAAAATTCTGAAAGAGATGGAAATACCAGATCACCTGACCTGCCTCTTGAGAACCCTATATACATGTCAGGAAGCAACAGTTAGAACTGGACATGGAACAACAGACTGGTTCCAAATTTAGAGGATTAGTCCACTACTAAGGTACAACCCTTCTTAGGACACTATCTCATGTATTATAATATCTTTCCACTTTGCAAAATATTTCTCTGTTTTGTCATTTGGCTAACCTACTGTGTTCATGGTCTCCTTTCCATGGCTGCAGGGCTGTAATCCTCTTGTTTCTGTGGTCTGCCCTCTGGTGGGTGAGATTGGTCTAGGGGTTTGTTATAGTCTTCCTGGTGGGAGAGACTTGTGCCTGCACTTTGGTTAGTAGAGCTGAGTCGTTTCCCTCTGTTGAGCAGGGCCATATCAGGTGCTGTGTTTTGGCATGTCTGTGAGCTTAGTGTGACTTTTGTCAACTTGCTTTTGCTGGTGGATGGTACTGTATCCGCTATTGCTGGTTATTTGGTGAGAGGTGTCATGTGTTGGTGCCTGCAGGCAGTTGGACAGAGCCGGAGCCATGTCCAGATAGATGGCATAGAGGGATCAGAAGGCATCGGACCAGCAGTTGAAAGTGGAATATGATATCACAACTGTGGCTAAGGACATATCAGCATCACATATGCTCAAAAAGGGCAATTTTGACCACTATATATCTTTCTACTTTGCTTCTGCAAGTTGTTTCAGTTGTATGCAATTCTTTGTGACCCCATGGACTATAGACTTCTCTAGGGAATTTTCTTGACCGAAAGATTGAATTCATGTCTCCTGCATCGGCAGGCGGGTTCTTTACCACTAGCAGCACTGGGAAGCCCATATCTTCCCACTTTGCTGGGAGTTAATTTTAAGTATTCACAACACTTTGTGGTCCTCAGGAGTTTCTTAGTCAGCATCTTTCCAGTCTTATCTTTCTTCTCATTTAAGAGTTTTCAGGTACATTTCTGCCAAGGAATAATCAATCAAATACAAGGGACCTTTGCAAATTCCCGAAACAGCCTCCCTGGTACAGCAGTCTATTCAGCATTCTGCTCCACAAGTTCTAGTTGTCTTGTCTTCCTTCAGCTCTGATGTCTGTCTCAGCATGTTGTGATTGCTATTGACAGTTCTATAGTTTAGTTCAGTTCAGTCGTTCAGCCATGCCCAACTCTTTGTGACTCGATGAATCGCAGCATGCCAGACCTTCCTGTCCATCACCAACTCTTGGAGTTCACTCAGACTCATGTCCATCGAGTCAGTGATGCCATCCAGCCATCTGATCCCCTTTCATCCCCTTTTCCTCCTGTCCCCAATCCTTCCCAGCATCAGAGTCCTTTCCAATGAGTCAAGTTTTCACATGAGGTAGCCAAAGTACTAGAGTTTCAGTTTCAGCATCAGTCCTTCCAAAGAAATCAAGGGCAGATCTCCTTTAGGATGGACTGGTAGGATCCCCTTGCGTTCCAAGGGACTTGCAAGAGTCTTCTCCAACACCAAAGTTCAAAAGCATCAATTCTTCAGCACTCAGCTTTCTTCACAGTCCAACTCTCACATCCATACATGATCACTGGAAAAACCATAGCCTGGACTAAATGGACCTCTATTGGCAAAGTAATGTCTCTGCTTTTCAATTTGCTATCTAGGTTGGTCATAACTTTCCTTCCAAGGAGTAAGTGTCTTTTAATTTCATGGCTGCAGTCACCATCTGCAGTGATTCTGGAGCCCAAACAATAAAGTCTGACACTGTTTCCACTGTTTCCCCATCTATTTCCCATGAAGTGATGGGACTAGATGCCATGATCTTCGTTTTCTGAATGTTGAGCTTTAAGCAAACCTTTTCACTCTCCTTTTTCACTTTCATCAAGAGGCTTTTTAGTTCCTCTTCACTTTCTTCCATAAGGGTGGTGTCACCTGCATATATGAGATTATTAATATTTCTCCTGGCAATCTTGATTCCAGCTTGTGCTTCTTCCAGTTCAGCATTTCTCATGATGTACTCTGCATAGAAGTTAAGCAGGGTGACAGTATACAGCCTTGATGTATTCCTTTTCCTATTTGGAACCAGTATGTTGTTCTGTGTCTAGTTCTAACTGTTGCTTCCTGACCTGCATATAGGGTTCTCAAGAGGCATATCAGATGGTCTGATATTCCCATCTGTCTCAAAATTTTCCACAGTTTATTGTGATCCACATAGTCAAATGCTTTGGCATAGTCAATAAAGCAGAAATAGATGTTTGTCTGGAACTCTCTTGCTTTTTCAATGATCCAGTGGATGTAAGCAATTTGATCTCTGGTTCCTCTGCCTTTTCTAAAACCAGCTTGAACATCTGGAATTTCACGGTTCACCTATTGCTGAAGCCTCGCTTGGAGAATTTTGAGCATTTCTTTATTAGTGTGTGAAATGATTGCAAGCATGTGGTAGTTTGATAATTCTTTGGCATTGCCCTTCATTGGGATTTGAATGAAAAATGACCTTTTCCAGTCCTGTGGCCACTGCTGAGTTTTCCAAATTTGCTGGCAGATTGAGTGCAGCACTTTTACAGCATCATCTTTCAGGAGTTGAAATAGCTCCACTGGAATTCCATCACCACCACTAGCTTTGTTCATAGTGATGCTTTCTAAGGCCCACTCTACTTCACATTCCAGAATGTCTGGCTCTAGATGAGTGATCACACCATCATGATTTTCTTGGTCATGAAGATCTTTTTTGTACAGTTCTTCTGTGTATTCTTGCCACCTCTTCCTAATATCTTCTGTTTCTCTTAGGTTCAGATCATTTCTGTCCTTTATCGAGCCCATCTTTGCATGACATGTTCCCTTGTTTTCTCTGATTTTCTTGAAGAGAACTCTAGTCTTTCCCATTCTGTTGTTTTCCTCTTTTTCTTTACACTGATTGCTGAGGAAGGCTGTCTTATCTCTCCTTGCTATTCTTTGGAACTCTGCATTCAGATGCTTATATCTTTCCTTTTCTCCTTTGCTTTTCACTTCTTTTCTTTTCACAGCAATTTGTAAGGCCTCCCAGACAGCCATTTTGCTTTTTTGCATTTATTTTCCATGGAGATAGTCTTGATCCCTGTCTCCTGTACAATGTCACAAACCTCTGTCCATTGTTCATTAGGCACTCTATTTATCAGATCTAGTCCCTCAATCTATCTCTCACTTCCACTGTATAATCATAAATAATTTGATCTAGGTTAGTCATGAATAGTGTAGTTGTTACCCATACTTTCTTCAATTTTAGTCTTAATTTGGCAATAAGGAGTTCATGGTCTGAGCCACAGTCAGCTCCTGGTCTTTTTTTTTGTTCACTGTATAGAGCTTCTCCATCTTTGGTTGCAAATAATATAATCAATCTGATTTCGATATTGACCATCTGGTGATGTCCATGTGTAGAGTCTTCTCTTGTGTTGTTGGAAGAGGGTGTTTGCTATGACCAGTGCATTTTCTTGGCAAAACTCTGTTAGTCTTTGCCTTGCTTCATTCCACATTCCAAGGCCAAATTTGCCTGTTTCTCCAGGTGTTTATTGACTTCCTACTTAGCATTTAAGTCCCCTATAATGAAAAAAAAAAAAAAAACATCTCTTTTGGGTGTTATTCTAAAAGGTCTTGTAGGTCTTCATAAAACCATTCAACTTCAGGTTCTTCAGCATTACTCGTTGCGGCATAGACTTGGATTACTGTGATATTGTATGGTTTGCCTTGGAAACGAACAGAAATCATGTTGTTGTTTTTGAGATTGCATCCAAGTACTGCATTAAAAAAAAAAAAAAACATCTCTTTTGGGTGTTATTCTAAAAGGTCTTGTAGGTCTTCATAAAACCATTCAACTTCAGGTTCTTCAGCATTACTCGTTGCGGCATAGACTTGGATTACTGTGATATTGTATGGTTTGCCTTGGAAACGAACAGAAATCATGTTGTTGTTTTTGAGATTGCATCCAAGTACTGCATTTTGGACTCTTTTATTGACCATGTGGCTACTACATTTCTTCCAAGGGTTTCCTGCCTGCAGTAGTAGATATAATGATCATCTGAGTTAAATTCACCCATTCCGGTCCATTTTAGGTCACTGATTCCTAAAATGTCAACATTCACTCTTGCCATCTTCTGTTTGACCACTTCCAATTTGCCTTGATTCATGGACCTGACATTCCAGGTTTCTATACAGTATTGCTCTTTACAGCATTGGACCTTGCTTCTATCACCAGTCACATCCACAGCTGGGTATTGTTTTTACTTTGACTCCATCCCTTCATTCTTTCTGGAGTTATTTCTCCACTGATCTCCAGTAGTATATTGGGCACCTACTGACCTGAGGAGTTCCACTTTCTGTATCCTATCATTTTGCCTTTTCGTACTGTTCGTGGGGTTCTCAAGGCAAGAATGCTGAAGTGGTTTGCCAGTCCCTTCTCCATTGGGCCACACTGTGTCAGACCTCTCCACAATGCCAGCGCGTCTTGGGTAGCCCCACAGGGCATGGCTTAGTTTCATTGAGTTAGACAAGGATGTGGTCTTAGTTTGATTAGACTGACTAGTTTTCTGTGATTATGATTTCAGTGTGTCTGCCCTCTGATGCCCTCTTGCAACACCTACCATCTTACTTGTGTTTCTCTTTCCTTGGACGTGAAGTACCTCTCATGGCTGCTCCAGCAAAGCACAGCCGCTGCTCCTTACCATGGACAAGGGATATCTCCTTACCACCTGGAATAGCTCCTCTAGGTCCTCCAGCGCCCACTCAGCCACAGCTCCTTGGACATGGGGTTGCTCCTCCCGGCCTCTGCCCCTCCCAGCTGCAGACCCTGGCCTCAGGCAGGGGTAGCTCCTCTTGGGTGCTCCTGTGCTATAATTCTAATCCTTTTAACACTACAGTGTATACACTGCTCCAGGCCTGAGCTGTGGCATTCATGAAGGCATAGCTCAATTATTTCCCTTTTCTTGGGAGTCACACTCTTTTGTCTATTGTCCTAAAATCATTATATTTTACAATCTGTCCTTTTTCTAGTTGTTTAGGATAGGAGAATAATTCTTTTCTTTTTTTTTAGGAGAATAATTCTTATAGTAATAAATCCTTTATGGGCAGAAATGAAAATCTACTGGTTGATTTTTGCCAACACTTCACTGTATTTTCTTGATTTATCTGTAAGGGTGTTCACCAAATCCTGAAAATGTACTTAACATGATCTAAGAAAAAAATTTGATTCATAGCTATTAAAAAAATGAAAGTTAGCTGATTTTTCTATTTAGGCTAGAGAATGCACATTTTTAGTGCTCTGAACAGTACCCACATATAGGCATTTTGTTTTCATTCCCTATATCAGAGATTGTACCTTCCAATTTACCACCTCACACACACACACTCTGTCCCTCATTAATATCTACCAATGCTTAATCTCACATACAACATTTCAATTCCTAGGAATTTAGGTAAAATGTCATATTGACTTCATGCAGCATGATCATCATGGCTCCTTTTCTCTCTCCAAGATTACCAAAAAGGTTAAAGTATAGTGGACATTAATGAAGGTAAAACTCTCTTTTTGTATAACTATCTCATAGGACACTTTGCTGCAGAAGATGTGGCCTCTAGGGTCAAGAGTTTAAATGAGAATATGGAATCTCTCCAGGCTCGAGCTACTAGACGGCAGAATGATCTTGAAGCCAATGTCCAATTCCAGCAATACCTAGTTGATCTGCATGAAGCAGAAGCATGGATTACAGAGAAGGAACCTATAGTAGACAACACTAACTACGGGGCAGATGAAGAAGCAGCTGGGGTAAGGAGGGCATAGGGAAAGATATTGTCTAATACTCGCCAAACTTGTACCAAATGTGTACCTAATTATATTGTGTGATAGCATTAGATTTTCTTAGATCATTTGGGTTTTCCAGAGTGATAACTTTTGGGCTTCCTCTGCTGGGATAACCTGAATCAACAAAAATTGCAAAAGATATGCCACATTTTTCTAATCCCATAGAAATCCATATTTCTTAGAGATTATCTAACCCCCAAAAGGCATGACCATACATCTTGCAAATTTAGTACCTTTTACTAGGAATTAGGACAATAAGTATATCATAAAATAAGTTTAGTGTTCTTCCTATATGTGCTTCTGATGATTTTCCCACAAACAAATTCAGGCTCTTCTAAAGAAACATGAGGCCTTTCTAGTGGATCTGAAGGCTTTTGGAAACAGTATACAAGCTCTTCGGCATCAGGCAGAAGCCTGCCAGGTAAGAAGGACTTAAGTATAACAAGAATCACATTCTCTACTGCAGAGGAAAAAAAATTATCACCAGTTTTCAGTTTACACAGTCTAGGAAGCAATTGCAGAAGAAAATACTGTCTGGTGATCTTTAGGCAGGCACTGTAGCATCTTTGTAGCATCTACAGAGATTCAGAGCAAAAGAATTTCTCAATAAGTGTTATAATTTGTTCATTGGTATATTTTGTTTCTTTTTTCTTTTTATATTTCCATTTTCCTTTCTTTTACTTCTCTTATTCACATCTCTCCTTTTTATGTTCCTTTCTTTCTTAGTTATTTTTTATACCAACCGTATTAAATGTCTACCATGTGCAAGCATGAATAAAAGAATAATTCTGACTTGAAGGAAACTTACAGTCTACTAGGTCATGAATTTTAACAAATAACATATGATAGATATATGAATGGGAAAAACAATCTCAAAGAAAAAAATGTTTCATTCTCTTGATATTAGAATGCTGGAGGATAGGAAAATCTTCATAGCTGAGGCAAGCCAGTTTATCTGAATTAGTTTTGTAAGGGTGGTTTACTATGCAGATAAGGAGATGGGTTCTTCTAACGAATAAGCTATAAGAACAAATGCTCTGAAGCACAAAATAATCAAGAGTATTGTGAGAATGGCAAGACTGCAAGGTGAAAATAAGTGTCTGGAAGAGTGATGGAAGCAGAAATCAACTAAATGTTATAGATGTCTCCTGAGTAGAGTGGAAAGAAAAGAGACACATTTTCACATTCAAGGGATTCTTTCTTATGAGAGACTCTGAATCCATACACTGCAAGTAGAAAATACATAGGCTTAGAAAGAAAGAAAGTGAAGTCGCTCAGTCGTTTTGGACTCTTTGCGACCCCATGGACTGTAGCCTACCAGGATCCTCCCTCCATGAGATTGTCCAGGCAAGAGTACTGGAGTGGGTTGCCAGGTTTACTATGTCAATAAGTATTTGCAGAGTTTTAGTGCTGTGCCTTCCTCAAGCTCTGCACAGCAGGTGCCTACATAAAAACAAGTAGATTTATGAATTGTAAGTTAAGAGGAAATAGTACTTGAAGGATACAAAATCAGAGGGATATATAAGGGAAGGTATATCTTCACATCCCATCTGAAAAAGATGTAGGCCATTACTTATGAAGGGTGATTGTATTTGTTCATTCTCTCAGAGATAAGATATCTGGAGGAAATGAAAATCAGAAAAGACTGTATCTTGGAGGGCAGGTTTCTTGCTAAAGAGAGAAGATATTTGATCCAGGTTTATTTTCTCAAATATTAAAATTTTAGGCCCTCCCTGTGCTGTAGGTCATTCATCTCTTAAAAAAAAAAAAAAAAAAGCCCACATTTGGTCTACAAAATACTTTAAAGACCTAGGGAATAGAGAAGGTGATGAGAGATAGTGGATCTTTCACTTTCTTAATTTGCTGAAACATGGATGCATGCAATCCTTTAATATCTGTTTAAGACTGGTGACTTAGAGCATTTAATATGTTTCTGACAAATTAAATTCTTACTTGCTCACGCTATATACATATTTCCCAGTCCACCTATCTCCTGAGAAGTGCTAAGATGACATGGTATTTCTAAAGATATCATATTACAATAGCTCTGTTACTGGCATCCAGGTAAGAGGTTGTAACCAGGAGCTCCTCTCTCCTTCAGGTGCAGGAACAGCCCACTGTGGGTAGGCTGTACAGAAAGATCTTTCCTGTCCATGACTAGAATGTTCTTCTTCCTATTTTTGTTCAGGAACAACAAGCTGCACCTGTGGAGGTGGCTGCTCCAGAAGAGAGGGTTGTGGCCTTATATGACTTCCAGGCTCGCTACTCCCGAGAAGTCACCATGAAGAAAGATGATGTCTTAACACTGCTCAGTTCCATCAGCAAGGTGACTTTCCTTTCTGCTTTTCTCCCCATCAACAAGGTGGCTCTTGGAGTTGACTCTCCCAACCTTGCCAGATATGGGTATATTTTAAGCAGTCAGTATTTTTCTATTGCTCTTTCTCTCTTAAACAACCATAATTTATTGAGGAGTATCATCCTTCCAGATATTGCTTAGGATCTTGTACATATCTTTTGAGATTACAAAATTCCAATTTCACACTTAACAAAGTGAGACCTCAAGGAGCTTAAGTAAATAGCCCAAAGACTTATGAGCTGAGTGACAATTCTATAATATGCTTACAGATTAAAACTTGTCTCTTTGTCTCTGTTTGTTCCTATTCTGTGCCAGTGTTCCTAGTAATAGAAACAATTGGCTGAGCTTAAGAGGAGCCTGGTCAAGGAGAAGTCTTTTGTCAACTTGTTTTTTCCTTAGCCTTCATGACTGTGAGAATAGTAACAAAATATTGTCTAATATTTAAAATGTATTTACCATAGGAGCTCACGTAAACATCCAAGGTTCTAATGCACAGCACAGGGAACTATATTCAATATCCTGTGGTAAAACATAATGGAAAAAATATTTTTTAAAAGAAGGTATATATGTGTATAACTGAGTCACTTTGCTGTACAGCAGAGATTGTCACAGAATTGTAAATCAGTTGCATTTCAATAACAAAGTAAGAGTTCAAGTAACTTTTTAAACATCTTAATATTTCATTAATCTCCATAAATTGAGAAGAAAAAGAAGAGAGCTCAGAATTTTCCACTCTGAGGATAAGTAATTTTGTGAGGAAGCAAGATTGTCATTATCAAATAAGCTGTGTTCCAGTCCTCTTTATTTTTTGCTCAGTCTTCCCTATTTCGCTACATTATTCTCTGAGGATATTAACTCCAGAGTGGTTAGTATAGCAACATTCCCAAAAAGACTGATGGTCAGGGTGATACTTAAGCATGAAGCATTCTTATAGGTGAATTTCAAGCAATGCACAATTTTTAGGAGCTCTAAGAGAAGGATGGAGAGACGTTCTTATACAATACTCTCATACATAGATCTCCACCCAGAAGAAGCTCAGTTTAATCCGGTCCTTATAGGTTTTTTAAATGAATTTTTAGTAGACAAAATACCCTATCATTAAGAGAATGACCATTGGGTTTTGAAAATTTCCTCAAGGTTAAGGATCTAACATCAAATATCATATTCCTTGATTTCAGAGACTTATCTCTGCAATTCCTGAAACTCCTGATTTATCTTCTTTGTAATAGATAAAATTTATCAGCAGTTGTTTATTTCCTCTGGTCATCAGCTTGTCCTTTGCCTAGAGACTAGTTATGAGGGTTAAAACTTTTAAAGGTGGCTTTCAAGGATGGAGTGGGGATTTCTAAATCCTAAAGGATTTCTAACCCTAAAGGATTTCTTCCTTTAGGACTGGTGGAAAGTAGAAACTGATGATCACCAGGGCTTTGTGCCAGCTGTCTACGTGAGGAAACTAGCCTGTGATGAGTTTCCTATGCTCCCACAACGGAAGCGGGAAGAACCAAGCAACATCATCCAGCGCCAGGAACAGATTGAGAACCAGTAAGTTCTGGAGGCTGGAGAACTGGACAGTGTTTGGCCAAACATCTCCGATTGGTCAAAGATACATCTCTTGATTCTATTATTGGTCAGATTAAAGATGCTTTTCAAATTCATAGATTTTAAGAGCTAAAAGTAAACAGAGTAATTCAAACCCTTTATTTTTTTAATGAGGAAAGGAAATTCCAGAACCACTATGTAAATTGCCCAAGGTCGCACAATATTAGGGTCACATGTTCCGACTCTCTGCCTGGCACTCTGTCACTCTTTCAAGTTTGTCAAAAGGTCTTCTGACTCCCATGTGCACTTTGTGTGTGTTACTCTGCAAGGCTGTTTCCTATCCAGTTGTCAATAGGAATGTGAACTTTTCACTTCTAAAAAGACCAAGGGGGATTGTCAGTCGTACTGTTGGGACACTGACATTTTGACTGTTTTTAAATAGAAAGCTTTTGTCTCTCTGCTCTCGGTTCTCTTTTTCTTCCATCTTTATTTCTTCCTCTTTATTGTTCTCTTTTTTTTCCTTCCCTCTTGTCCCTTCTACTCTCTCTCTTTCTTACCAGTACTCTTCTGTGTTTTTTTCTGTCTCTTTTTTCCACATTTTCCATTCTCTTTATTTCTCCGCTCAGGTACCATTCCCTCCTGCATCGGGCAGACGAGCGCAGACGTCGTCTGTTGCAACGTTACAATGAATTTTTGCTGGCCTATGAGGCAGGAGACATGCTGGACTGGATCCGAGAGAAAAAGGCAGAAAACATCGCGGTGGAATTAGATGATTCTGGGAGTTACAGAAAAAGTTTGATGAGTTCCAAATGGTAAGAAAGAGCTGTCTCCTCTAGATAGTTTCCTGAGGATTTTCATCATTTCTTTTTACCTCATATCTCCTCCTAAGTAATCCCTTAATTTCATATTTGCTAAGTATCCTCCCCAAAGCTAGAGAGTGCCATATTTAAAAGATTTCTCTAGGTATTACAAGTGGAAAGAAAATGCAGAGGAAACTAGTTACCTTGATTTTGTAGCCTGCAGTCCCTGTCACTCCTGGGTCTTATTGGAAGTACTGGTCTTCCTGAATCTTTACAACTTGTCCTGTACTGGCCTGTGATACTGATGCTCAGGTTGAGATGGGCTGTTGTAAGACTCTTGTAAGGTCTAATTATGGGGCAGAAGTTTGGATGGAAAGGTGGAAAGAATAATCTGACTTTATAGACAGAGAGTTTCTAATTTTCTGCCTACCTAAAATCTTTTCAATATCCTGTATTCTCTCGGGTCTGTTCTATTATGTTAACTAGCAATTAGTATAAACTTCTTCCTTCTTTTCTTTCTCTTCTATATGATACTTTCCTTACACATGGAATTCAGAGCTGTACAAAGCTATATATATATGCAGAAGGTAATGGCAGTATAGTTATGGGAAAGGTCAAAGGAAATAATCTCTCTATAAGAGAGAGAGAGAAGTAAGAGAAAGGGAAGGGTAAACAGGGTGCAATTTATAAAAGAAAACTAAGAATAAGACTTACATGAGAAAACTCATTGAAAGGCCATTGTATCGTGAAATGAACAATATTGTCACTATAGACATAGTGATGAGTTCCCTAGAGCTGTTTCTTACAACATATCTTAATGTAAGCAAATCATAACTCAGATAATGAAATTTTTCAGAAAGTGGAGAAATCTGTATTGGTAGCAAAAACTATTACATGGCTCAGGTATAGACCCCTCTGATAGTATAATTTAATCAGAGAGAGATTTTTAAGAAATTCAAGGAAAGAGATCTCTATATTTCATATAAATAACATTTTAATAGCCACTGAGTATCAGGGAATTTAAAGGTCCTCTTCTTTGCGGCAGATTGTTTATTACAAGTATGTTAGCAATATATTTTAATCTGTAGTCAAGTCAGGGCAAAGGTGAGCAGGCAAGAGTGAAAGATTTTTGAGGATGGAATTTAAACTACTTTGGTACATTTTCCCAACTAGGATTTGAAGACAAATGAGCCTCGACTGAGGGATATCAACAAGGTGGCTGATGATCTTCAATTTGAAGAGCTTCTGACACCAGAAGGAGCTCAAATACAGCTGGTAACTGTGACTCCTTCTTCCTTCTCACTACCAGGCTGAGTTTGGGGAGTCTTCATCTCACTTAAAAATTCTTAACTTCATATTCTGCAGATTAGCTAGAACATGAGGAAGGTAATTGCAGTAAAGAGCTACCTGTAGGAAAGGTCAAAGGAAATAGTCCAGAGAGTCTAGCTGTGTATCCATCTTGTTGTTCAGCTGCTAAGTCATATGCATTTTAATCGATTCAAAAATCCTTAAATTGCCACACCTCCCCCACCCCATCACCATGAGAAATTCAGTGCTCAAATACTTGAATACAAAGACAATGCAGGCAAAGGAGCTATGATAGTGGGAAGTGGTTAATCAAGAAAGTGTACTGGATGAGATAAGACTCTGATAAAATCTAGTAAAAGAAGAATATAGGTAGTAGAGATGGAAGAGAAGGCATTTGAGGCCTTATTCAAATTTGGAGCTGTGGTTCCATAAAATATGTCTGGAACTAATGGAATGTCTAATCCAGTTATCTGAGTTATCATACACCAGTGAGGAGAAGCCCTACCTTCTTTTATGGTAACTGATGTGGAATAAGAGTGAGAAAGAATGTGCGAAGGAATAATTTTCTTACTCTTTGCAGAAAATAGGGCTCTAAGAGACTACCTGGTTTAATCATTTCAGGACACACAAAAATACTAGAGCTCATAGAAAAAGGCAATGTCTTCTAGCTACCAAGGCAACGAGTCACACTTACTCTTCAGAGGTTGTAAGTAGTCTCTGGGACAGCCAATATCAATTGATGTTCTAAGGTTGTTGGTTCCCACCTGGAACATCAATTTGGGAAGGAATGTGATCTCTTTTTCAACTGCATTGGCATAGGTGAGGCCCAAGCTCAAACTATCCAAGAAAGAAAGAAACCTGTGCAATTTCTAAAGGAGATAACGTGAAAATAATCAGGATTTAAGTCTTATCTAATCTTCAGACACCACTAAGCTATGTTAGATCCCTAGCTAAAGTCTGTGTCTGCCTTTTTCAGGAGTTGAATGCCCGCTGGGGGTCCTTGCAGAGGCTGGCAGAGGAACAGCGCCAGCTGCTGGGCAGCGCCCATGCTGTCGAGATGTTTCACAGGTGAGAATTTTAATCCTGAAAAGCAGTGCTGCTCTAAAACTAACTTGAGAACCACCAGTTCTAATTGCTATAGTAGAACCATAGCTACTAGTTAACCCTTCTTCCTGGAGAAAATAGGAAATCAGATGCTTCAGTAGTAGGTAGATATCTCATTGGGCAAGTAGGCTGCTCCAGATAACCAACTTCAATTTTCTCATACCTAGGCTTGGGCCCTGGTACATAATTAGCAGTTAATATATGTTTTCATGATAGTGAATGAAAACTGAAGTTGAAACAAGAGGTTTAAGTAATGACATATCTGAACTAGAAGTAGAGAGTAGAGGGCAACAAACATCACATTGACTCTAAGTGTTGATTCAACACAATTTTTTTAAAATGTCTGATTGCCAAATCTCTGACTATACTAAGAAACACATGCACAACTAAGTAAGCAAACTGACAACCAAACCCCTTTACTATGTAAAAATGCATTTTTGAATATTCAGAAAAAGGAAAACTGAGATGCAGACAAGTCTTGTTATTTAGAATGGCATAAGATTTTCCATGTTATTCCACAGTTAAGCATGCGGCTTTGCCATCAGGCCACCTAATTCCAGTTTAGGGTCTGCCTAAATTTGTGGCAAGGGTATACTCTTGAGAAAATATCTAACCTCTTTTTTTTTTTGCTACTTAGTCTCTAAAGCTTTAGTTTTCTCATATGCTAGCTGGGGCTGATAATAGCAATTTGGCCTCAAGTCATTGTTGTAAAGATTAAATGAGCCTAAGTTTTAATACTTAATTCTAACACATCCTTAAAAAAAGGATGATGATGGTGGTAGTGATGACTTCTTTGTGAGCCCAACTAATCTGCCTCTAGCTTGTGTTATTATTCTTAAACTTTTTACCCTCATGCACCAGAGAAGCAGATGACACAAAGGAGCAGATTGAGAAGAAGTGCCAGGCCCTCAATACTGCTGACCCTGGCTCAGATTTGTTCAGTGTGCAGGCCCTTCAGCGACAGCATGAAAACTTTGAAAGAGATCTTGTACCTCTGGGGGAAAAGGTGAGATGTGCCTTCAAGCTTTTCCAACACATTCTTCTTCACCTCTACCCATATTAATGCCCTCTCCTTTGGTTTTATTATCCAGTCTCTCATTTTAGTTCTCTTTATCCTACTCCATTCTTGTTCTTTAACCCTGTCCCAGTTGCTAGTCTACCAAAAGGGCATGCCCAGGGCAATTGACGTGGAGGGAAACAGTTTTAAATATTTTTTTAAAAAGTGAAGTACAGTTGATTTACAATGTTGTGTTAATTACTGCTGTACAGCAAAGTGTTTCAGTTTTATAAATAAATAAATAAATAAATAAACATTTATGTCCTTTTTAATATTTTCTATTATGTTTTATCCTCAGATATTGAATATAGTTCCCCGTGATATACAGTAGGACTTTGCTGTTTATCCATTTTGTATATAAAAGCTTATACCTGATAACCCCACCTCCCTCTCCATTCCTCCTGCAACACCCTCCCCCTTGGCAACCACAGGTCTGTTCTCTATGTCTGTGACTCTGTTTCCATTTTATAGATGGGTTCATCTGCATCATATTTCAGATTCCATGTGTAAGTGATATCATATGGTATTTGTTTTTCTCGTTTCTGATATACTTCACTTAGTATGATAATATCTAGTTGCTCCAAATGGCATTATTTCATTCCTTTTTATGGCTGAGTAATAGTCGATTGTATGCATATTGTATCTTCCTTATCCATTTATCTGTCAATGAACATTTAGGTTGTTTTGTGTCTTGGCTATTGTAAAGAGTGCTGCTGTGAATATTGGGGTGTGTGTATCTTTTTAAATTCTAATTTTGTCTGAATATATGCCCAGGAGAGGGATTGCTGAATCATATGGCAATTCTATTTTTAGTTTTCTGAGGAATCTCCATACTGTTTTATACAGTGTCTGCATCAAATAGCATTGAGGGAAAATATATTGTAAATGTTTGTGAGTTTGTGAGTTCCAAGTAAGTTTGTGAGTTTCAAGTGACCAGAACTCTTAGGGAGTTCCAAGTGACTAGAATGTATAGCAGTTAGTTGGAGATCAGTAGTCTAAGATAAATCAGAGATGATCATTCCTGGCATGATCAGGCTTATGAGTATGATGCAGAGTTTCCTTAGAAAGGACTGAAGAACCTTAATTCTACTCTGGCCAAAAAAATGAACTCTAAAACTTTCCAAATATACTCTGGAATAACTCAGGGGGGGCATAGAACTTGCATTACTATAAAAAAGCAAAAAGAAGCACAGAAAATGTCTATATTAAAAAGATTTTCATATTAATTGACACTTGCCAAGTCACTTACCACCCTGTCCTATAGCCTTGTTTATACGAAGTTTATTTTTAAATGTATGATAGATTCAAAGTTAATACCTCATTCTTCTTATAAGTAGCAAGATATGTTATGTCAGAGAAACAGTTCAGTTCAGTTCAGTTCAGTCACTCAGTCGAGTCCGACTCTTTGCAACCCCGTGAATTGCAGCACACCAAGCCTCCCTGTCGATCACCAACTGCCATCCAGCCATCTCATCCTCTGTCGTACCCTTCTCCTCCTGCCTGCAATCCCTTCCAGTATCAGAATATTTTTCAGTGAGTCAACTCTTCGCATGAGGTGGCCAAAGTACTAGAGTTTCAGCTTCAGCATCATTCCTTCCAAAGAAATCCCAGGGTTGATCTCCTTCAGAATGGACTGGTTGGAT
>SJYC01102505.1:0-20818 GCA_006408675.1 Madoqua kirkii | reverse complement strand
CAGAAATAGAAGTTTTTTCTGGAACTCACTTGCTTTTTTGATGGTCTAGCAGATGTTGGCAATTTGATCTCTGGTTCCTTTTCCTTTTCTAAAACCAGCTTGAACATCTGGAAGTTCACTGTTCACCTATTGCTAAAGCCTGGATTGGAAAATTCTAAGCATTATTTTACTACCATGTGAGATGAGTGCAATCATGTGGTAGTTTGAGCATTTTTTGGCATTGCCTTTCTTTGAGATTGGAATGAAAACTGCCCTTTTCCAGTCCAGTGGCCACTGCTGACTTTTCTAAATTTGCTGTCATATTGAGTGCAGCACTTTCACAGCATCCTCTTTCAGAATTTGAAATAGCTTACTGTATAGAACTTCTCCGTCTTTGGCTGCAAAGAATATAATCAATCTGATTTTGGTGTTGACCATCTGGTGATGTCCATGTGTAGAGTCTTCTCTTATGTTGTCAAAAGAGGGTGTTTGCTATGACCAGTGCATTCTCTTGACAAAACTATTAGCCTTTGCCCTGCTTCATTCCATACTCCAAGACCAAATTTCCCTGTTAATCCAGGTATTTCTTGACTTCCTACTTTTGCATTCCAGTCCCCTATAATGAAAAGGACATCTTTTTGGGGTGTTAGTTCTAAAAGGTCTTGTAGGTCTTCATAAAACTGTTCAGCTTCAGCTTCTTCAGCGTCACTTGTTGGGGCATAGACTTGGATTACTGTGATATTGAATGGTTTGCCTTGGAAACAAACAGAGATCATTTTGTCATTTTTGAGACTACACTCAAGTACTGCATTTCTGACTCTTTTGTTGACCATGATGGCTACTCCATTTCTTCTAAGGGATTCCTGCCCGCAGTAGTAGGTATAATGGTCATCTGAGTTAAATTCACCCATTCCAGTCCATTTTAGTTCGCTGATTCCAAGAATGTTGATGTTCACTCTTGCCATCTCCTGTTTGACCACTTCCAATTTGCCTTGATTCATGGACCTGACATTCCAGGTTCCTATGCAATCAGCACTGGATCTTAATTCTATCACCAGTCACATCCATCACTGGGTATTGTTTTTGCTTTGGTTCCACCCTTTCATTCTTTCTGGAGTTATTTCTCCACTGATCTCCAGTAGCATATTGGGCACCAGAATACAAATGTTTAAGTAAGAATGAAATTAAGGACCATCGTTGCCTTAGGCACAAGGAACAGATTTCTTTTTGTAAGATTTCTTAATTCCACCTGTGGCCAGGGGACACTTTCTGCAGCCTTTCTTTTTAGCTCCTCAAATTTCTTCTGCTCCTCCTGTTTCTGCTTGAGTGCCTTATCTTCCTCTTCTATCTCCTTAACTTGCTTTTTGGGCTGCATCAGGGGCTTCTTCTTGCCACCTTCACAGCCCAGCATGATACCTGAGGCCTTTTCCCTGGAACTTACCACCAGAAGCAGCCTTCTAATCATAAAAAGAATCATGGTCATGTCAAGAGTGACTACTTTGGGGAGTTATCATATACATCAAAAGGGTTTCCACTATCATATAAAAACCAATACAATATTGCAAAGTAATTAATCTCCAATTAAAATAAATAAATTTATATTTTTTAAAAAATGTAGCAAAACCTCACTGATGTCTATTTGAGGAAGGAGCACCCTGAGGCTTAAAACTCTCTTGGTAGGATTCAGGTGTGACACCAAGCTGATTATCAGAGCTCTTGATCTCCTAGGTGGAAGTACTGAGGGACACAGCAGATCGACTCAGTGAATCCCACCCAGATGCCACTGATGACCTGCAGAGCAAGCGGTTGGAGCTGAAGGAGGCCTGGGATAACTTGCAGGGGAAAAACTCTCTTGGTAGGATTCAGATGTGACACCAAGCTGATTATCAGAGCTCTTGATCTCCTAGGTGGAAGTACTGAGGGACACAGCAGATCGACTCAGTGAATCCCACCCAGATGCCACTGATGACCTGCAGAGCAAGCGGTTGGAGCTGAAGGAGGCCTGGGATAACTTGCAGGGGCTTACAAAGGATCGCAAGGAAAACCTACAGGAGACCTTAAAATTCTACCAGTTCCTCAGCCAGGCCAGGTAAGGTTCCAGAGGCAGACTTCCACCAGGTGGAATTGGCAGGATCCATGCCTGGCCCATAAATGGAGCTTCTAGGAAAGTCTGGGTACAGGTGTTCTTCATTACCTGGTTTAGAGGGTACCTCTTGGTCCAGATTGTACCTTTAGTATAGAACAAAATTCTCAGGTTCAATATTTCAAAATTTCATGAAATTTTGAATTTTGGAAGAATATGAAGTTATCTAGTCCAATTAAGTATGCTTCTATGGAATCTATACTATATAGAGAGTGTTATATGAGGAATTGTAGGATATTAGGAGTTCCCAGAGGCACTAGTGGTAAAGAATCTGCCTGCCAATGCAAGAGACAAAGAAGATAAGGATTTGATCCCTGGGTCAGGAAGATCCCCTGAAGGAGAAAATGGTAAACCACTCCAGTACTTGCTGGAAAAATCCCATGGACAGAGGAGCCTGGAGGGCTACAGCCCATGGAGTCACACAGGGTTGGACATGACTGAGCACACACATACATAGAATATGGGGAGATATTCTACTGGAAAAGCAAAGAAGAATACAGATAGCCATCACAGAACATAGAACAGCCCCAAACACACATCCCAATAAATAGATGGGACTATATAAACAAAGGCATGAGAACAGGAAGCTATAGAATGCCCATGATGTGGAAACAGCTAGAGCCTAAGTTTTGTATGTCACAGGGGTGAGGAGAAGTAGCAAGTGATAAACTCAGAAATGTTAAGCTGAAATCCTTTTTAAATTATTTTTTTATTGGAGTTTAATTGTTTTTGACTGTTGGAGAAGTTTCACTGTTTTGCTACACAGTTTAGACATGATCATGTTTTACCAAATACACACTTTATCTGTGGAACAATTTGCATATTCTGCCCCATCATATCAGTCTGCATTTAGAATTGAGGGTTCAGGAAGCAACAGCCTGCAATGTAATAATTTTGAAGATAAAAGGGGAGAGACTTTGCCAAATGACTGCAAATGTTCTTGCCAATGGCCTCCCCAATTCAGCGTCTCTGGAAAGTTATAGTGTTTCATATAGTATAAATAAATAGCATCCATGCTCACTCCTCCAAAGCATATATATGCCCATATATCTCTGATATATAGCTTCTGCCTATATTTCAGATCCTATGTTAAATGCTGACTATTTCCCTATACGAAATATTCTTCAACATTGCAGAAGTAGTATTAGCACCCTCATAGCAACTCTAACACCTTATTTTATCTCTTCAGGACAGTCTTTCTTTTGAGGGTTTTTGGAAAAAACTACTAGTCTCTATGTTTTGCTTGCTTTTTTTTTTTCTTCTCTCAGTATAAAGTGTGAACTCCTAGAAGGCACAAATACATCTCTTTCACAATAAAACTTAGTTGTTTAAAAAGTGAATAAATCAGTTTGCAAAAGAAGAGGACTTTCTGCCCTAGAGCTACAGATTCCTATTTAGTAAACAAGAGCAAAGGCACTCTTCATGAGATGCTGAATTTGACCATTATATATAACTTTTTAACTCAATGACATTTACTTTCTGGGACAGATGGGCTCTATCCCTCATTTTCTAATTTATTGACTTTTAAAAGAGTGGGAAATGACCCTCGTTTAATCAGCAACAGAGAGTAAGTATGGTGTGTGTGTGTGTGTGTGTGTGTGTGTGTGTGTGTGGGTTGGGCAGAAGCATGTACTGGATTCGATTTGGAATAAGAGTAAGAAGAAACATGCCTCACCTGAGATTCTATGCTAAGATAAATCTTTAAACCCCAAAACCCACTTTAAAGGAGTAGGACATGTTAAAAGTAATGGAATATGTACCAGTCCAGGATTCCAGTGTCTGGATTCTACTCCATCTGTCTGTTTCCAGTTTTAGCACATAGGCAAGTCACTTACATTCTCTAGGCCAACTTCCTCATCTCTAAAGTAAAAGGAAAAGAATTCTCAGAATTCTACTCAAAATTATTGCAAGAATCAAAAAAGATAGTGTGTGAAGAAAATTTCAAATGCAACAGAATGCTATTATTAAGTTATACAGTGAAAACAACAAAGCTAAGATCTGTGAAGGCTATAAACCAGAAAGAAAATACAGATCTGGAAATGTTTTCTAGGGAAGAAAAAGTCCAAGGACGGACAATTTTATAGCAAGTTGCAAGGTTTTCTTGATTCAGTTTCAATATGCCATTTCTCTAGGGACTTACAGAATTGGATTAGTGGCATTGATGGCATGGTCTCATCCCAGGAGCTAGCTGAAGATTTAACTGGCACAGAGATCATGATAGAGCGACATCAGGTATGGTGACAAAAGCCTTAGCCTCTGATCACATAACCTCACAACCTTCCTGCATTTTGCAACTTTTGTGAGATGTCATTGGACTCACCAATCTCTGACCCTTTTTTTCCCACAGGAGCATCGTGCTGACATGGAGGCCCAGGCTCCCGCCTTCCAGGCCTTTGAAGACTTTGGTACAGATCTTACAATCAGTGGGCACCGGGCCAGCCCCGAAATTGAAGAAAAGCTTCAAGCTGTTAGACTAGAGAGAGATGAGTTGGAGAGTGCTTGGGAACAACGCAAAAAGATGCTAGATCAGTGTCTGGAGCTGCAGGTATTACAAATTCCCCTTCGTTAAACAGGCTTATCCGAGTCTGTTCCTTCTATGCAGTTTCCAGAGTTAATACAGGTGCTTATTTCACTGAAATTCCATGTCAAAATCATAAAGGTTTCTCTTGATTATCTTGCATTTTTTGCTTTGCATTTTCTGATCATTGTGTTCTTTGTTCCTTATTCTTGTTAATGAAAAGCTAAACAAAATGGAGGTCAGTCCTAGGGCATGGGGCCCTGAAACTAAGTGGTTATAATTTATTGATATTTAAATTTACTTATTGATTGAAAGTATTATTGATTGATTTTTACTGAGAACCTCCTAGGAACACAAATATTAAAAAGATAGTGTCTATTTTCTAAAAGTAGTGAAATTAGACTTGTAGGCAGATCGTTGGAAAGACCCTGACTCTGGGAGGGGTTGGGGGCAGGGAGAGAAGGGTACGACAGAAGATGAGATGGCTGGATGGCATCACTGACTCGATGCACATGAGTTTGAGTGAACTCCGGGAGTTGGTGATGAACAGGGAGGCCTGGAGTGCTATGATTCATGGGCTCACAAAGAGTCAGACACGACTGAGTGACTGAAGTCAACTGAACTGAGGAAGATCATTTTAATATATAAAAAATTACTAATAAAATATGTGAATGTTTTGAGATTATAGCAGAGGGAGTGATTAATGCTCCTGAGGGAAGGGAATGCAAGTGTCACGTGGTGTTCTGAAAAACAGTCCTTACCAGAGTCTTAAAGAAATAACCAGCCAGTTTTTACTAAGTGTGTGTGTGTGTGTGTGTGTGTGTGTGTGTGTGTGTGTGTACATGCTCAGTAGCTCAGAGTATCCAACTCTTTTTTGACCTCATGGACTGTAACTCTTTGGGCTCCTCTGTCCATGGAATTGTCCAGGCAAGCATAGTGGAGCAGGTTGCCATTTCCTACTCCAGGGAATCTTCTTGACCCAGGGATCAAACCCACATCTTTTGCATCTCCTGCATTGGTAGGTGGATTCTTCACTACTGTGCCACATGGGAAGTCCATTTATCATGTCTAGGATATGGAAAATAGTACTGCATGAATGGAGGAAAGCTCATATGAAAACATAAAACATGTTTTCAGAGAAGAGTAAAAGGTCCAATATAGCCAAGGTTTATTGTATGAATGTTTCTTGTAATAATATTGGCATCCTTCACAGGGTCCCTATTATCAGTATCTTGGGAGAGGTGGGAGATCATTTCCTCTGTCTGCCTGGAATGAACATACCATGTACATTTAATTTTAACCCCCATAGGTTTTCCGCGGGAACTGTGATCAGGCTGAGAGCTGGATGGTGGCACGTGAGAATTATCTAAGGTCAGATGATAAGGGGTCCTTACACAGTCTGGAGGCCTTGATGAAGAAACGTGATGATTTGGACAAAGCGATTTCTGACCAGGTAACAACAGTTAATACAAGAATTCCAATAATAACTATTAGTAATAAATGATAGAATCCTGTACATGTATGTGGTTTTATGATTTGCATGTATTTTAATTCCCATTTGCTTTTTACATAAACTCTGAGGTAGGCGGGGAACATAGTGCCTTAGTCTTAGCCAAGGTGCAGAAGCTATTTTATATGCTATTCAACATACCATTCAATGCAGGAATCACTTTCTACAATGACCAAGGGAAGTGTGTATTCTATACGGAAATCGGCACCACACATGTAGTCCGCCTCAATATCACTATTGATGTTCCTCTTCTTGTTGAGTTAAAAGCCACCTACCTATAAGGCATTTACCTTTTGGCTTTGGTTTTATTCCCCTTTGTGAAGCCACAAAGCATATATCTCTCCTTTTCTAGGCGGAAGTCTGAGATTTCACCAAGAGCCTAATTTTGGGATATCTGGGTTTTTTTCCCTTTCCTTTATCTAGGAAAATAGAATCACTGAACTGGATCTTTTTGCTGAACAACTCATAGCTGAAGACCACTATGCCAAGGAAGAGATTGCTGCTCAGATCCAACAGATACTAGACAGGTCAGTATTGAGCAGTTGTTTTGTGAGCTATAGGAAGATATAGGGGCTTTCCTTGTGGCTCAGCTGGTAAAAAAAATTCTGCTTACAGTGCAGGAGAACTGGGTTAGATCCCCCTGGAGAAGATATCCTGGGAAGATACCCTGGAGAAGAGAAAGGCTACCCACTCCAGTATTCTGGCCTGGAGAATTCTGGGTTGCAAAGAGTCAGATACAACTGAGTGGCATTCACTCATTTACTCACTCAGGAAGGTACAGAAAAGTGACTACTTTGCTAGCATTGAGGATAGGGATAATACTTTGAGTTCTCATTTCTATGCTGTGCTCTTCTAAGCTGCTTCAGTCATCTCTGACTCTTTGCAACCCTGTAGCCTATAGCCCACCAGGCTCCTCTGTTCATGGGATTCTCCAGGCAACAATACTAGAGTGGGTTGCCATGCCCTCCTTTAGGGAATCTTCTTGACCCAGGGATCTACTCTGATCTCTTACATCTCCTGCATTGGTAGGCAGGTTCTTTACCACTAGTGCCACTTGGGAAGTCCATATATGACATAAGTGTATAAATAATGAGAATGAGAAGATAAAGTGCAGATTAGCAAATAGGGAGATTCATGGATATTGCATCAGGGCTTGATAAAAAGAGAGGGCAGAGAATAATCTAGTCCCGACTTTCAGATGGAAGATTCTCAAAGAACAGCTGATTGCTGAACGGATGAAACTTGGAGACTATGCTGACCTAAAACAATTCTACCATGACCTCAAGGACCAAGAAGAATGGATCAGTGAGATGTTGCCCATAGCCTGTGATGAATCTTACAAAGATCCCACCAATATTCAGGTAAGTTCAATATAAGAATCTTGGAAAACTTCAGCATACTCAGATTGCTGAATGAATGGTCACCTTCTAATGTGGAAAACTTCCTTACTGTTCATACTGCTGTCCTTGCCTTCAGGGATTTCTGAGTCTAACATGGATGGGGTGCTTCCCAATAACTAATTAAGAATGAATTAGGAATCCTTAATTTCTCCTTTTAAACAGAATTTATCTCATCTTACTTTCTAAATTAGATGGTAATTTAGGTTCTGCTTTCCCTTCAGAGAAAATATCTGAAGCACAAGACCTTTGAAGATGAGATCAATAGCCGAGCTGAGCAGGTGGAAGGAGTCATCTCCTTGGGGAACACTCTGGTTGAGCGGAGGGCATGCGATGGTAATGAAGAGTCTGTGAAGGTGGGTTCTGCTTATGATGGGCTTTGGGGCTATCATAGGAAGAGAAATCTTTTATACCCTTTTGGTGTTTCCATGTGTAGGAATATAGAATATATTCTGTTAATGGTCTTCCCTTTGCCTTTTTATTTTTTTCACAAAAGGGGAAGAAAATATGTTGTTTTGGGATTCCCTGATAGCTCAGTTGGTAAAGACTCCATCTGCAATGCATGAGACCCCAGTTCAATTTCTTGATTGGGACCATCTTCTGGAGAAGGAATAGGCTATCCAGTCTAGTATTCTAGGGTTTCCCCTGTGGCTCAGCTGGTAAAGAATCCACCTGCAATTCGAGACACCTGGGTTGGATCCCTGGGTTGGGAAGATACCCTGGAGAAGGAATAGGCAACCCATTCCAGTATTCTGGCCTGGAGAGTTCCATGGACTGTATAGTCCATGGAGTCACAATGAATCGGACATGGCTGAGAGACTTGCACTTTCAGACATTACACTCAGCATCTTGACCTCCAAGACAGCTTAGGACTTAATTCCTATGTGTTATCATGCTTACTTATATTTTCTGTCCCTACCACCAAGAGCTTTGGCAATTAGGCAATCAGCTTCTGTAATTACTCCAGAACTCTTTAAAATTTCTGCAAATTGTTGCATTCCCAGATTTAAACCAGTGTAAACAATTATGATTTAAAATATATGACCTTCAACTACTGGAAGATTTTGGCTAGACCCAAACTCCAGAGCCTCCCTACATTATACTTTCAAGTTGTCACAGGACCCTGAATACCATACTGCTGCTACTGCTGCTAAGTCACTACAGTCGTGTCCGACTCTGTGCAACCCCATAGATGGCAGCCCACCAGGCTCCCCCATCCCTGGGATTCTCCAGGCAAGAACACTGGAGTGGGTTGCCATTTCCTTCTCCAATGGAAAAAAGTGAAAAGTCAAAGTGAGGTTGCTCAGTCGTGTCTAACTCTTAGCAACCCCATGGACTGTAGCCCACCAGGCTCATCTGTCCATGAGATTTTCCAGGCAAGAGTACTGGAGTGGAGTGCCATTGCCTTCTCCACTAAATACCATAATGACCCTTCAATTCCGGAGAGGGAGCTATGATCAAGTAGGGCTTCCCTGGTGCATCAGACAATAAAGAATCTGCCAGCAATGCAAGAGACCTGGATTTGAACCCTGGGGTTGGGAAGATCCCCTGGAAGAGGGCATGGCAATCCACTCCAATATTGTTGTCTGGGAAATCCCATGGACAGAGGAGCCTGGTGGGCTACAGTTCATGGGGTCTGCAAAGAGTCAGATGTGACTGAGTGACTAACATGCACAGGATCAAATAGAAGTGTTGGAGGAAAACTGGAGCTACTTGCTTGCGAGAACAACTGACAAAGGACAGAAGCTTGATGAAGCTAGTCGCCAGCAGAGGTTCAACACAGGCATCCGGGACTTTGAGTTCTGGCTCTCAGAGGTATTTATACCTGGAAATGGTGTGGGCATGGGAGTTTCATAAATTCTTGTCAGATAAATAGACTTTTGCATGAGCAATTTCCTTGACTTTTCTTGGAAAAAGTTTGGGGACATGGTTGAGAATCTTGTTCTCTTTAAAGACAGTTTTCATCTGGCAACTGTACTGCTTACCTTTCCATTTCCAGGCAGAGACACTGCTGACCATGAAGGATCAGGCCAGGGATCTGGCTTCAGCAGGAAACTTGCTCAAGAAGCATCAGCTACTGGAAACAGAGATGTTGGCCAGACAGGTAAGCAGTATTAGAATTGCACTCTTCTGGCCACAGCGGAAATGTTGCCAACTTTTAACTTTCCTGTCTCAGGAGTCCATTTGAGAACACAGCTTTGCAAAGCTGAGCTTAGCGGTCTCAACCAACAGTCATTATCAGGTCAAATCCCTAGACTTCAGAGCTGTTAACTTTATTATCATTAAATCATAGATTCTAAGATTTCAATACAATGTGAAAGTTAGAGTGTTAGTCACTCAGTCATGCCAGGCTCCTCTCTCCATGGAATTCTCCAGGCAAAATACTGGAGTCAGATTCCAAGAAGTAGATCCTAAAAATGATCATGTTTACCTTTCAATCATGCATGTAAACTCACCCTCTTCCAAAGCTGAAATATTTGATCTGGTGTTTTAAAGATCTGGCATAATAAAAGTTTATTTTTCAGAACTACTAAAATAAATCCGATGGGAACACATACGTACAAGGCAGTTGAACTATATGTACATTGTGAAAGTTCTATGGAGCATTTCATGTATCCTAATGTCAAGCAGAGATATGTCCTGTGAGCTATGATAAACATTTAGAGAGGTGTTAATTTCAAATTGATGGATTTATATTATCGGTTTTATTTGGTAACACAGAAAGAATACTACAGAAAGAACATGATGTCAAAGTTTTCTTAGTTTCAGGACTTGATGATATTCTCTTGAACATCACTAGGGGGCATACTTGGAATGCAAATAGACACAGAAGAGGCTGGCTGTGTTCTGAATGTGATTAACCTGAGAATGTTGCCAAGAGAGAATCTTCTTGAATATTTCAGTCACTCAGTCTATGTCATATTCAGCACCATGAAAAGATAACCCTGTTTGGAGACACAGTGCTTGTTTACCAACGTGTTATTTTCCATATGGGGAGAGGAAGAAAACACAAGGGAAAATATCAGAAGGCCAAATACATAGTTCCAACAAAGCAGCCATGCTATCTATAATGTCTGTATTCTTGCCCTTATCCAAAATGAGTTAAAAGAACATAAGGTCAAATTCATTATATTCAAAAGTGATCTATTTTCCCCAGTCTTAGAACTTGAACTAGCAGTGTTTAAAGGTCTACTTAATAACTATACTATGCTAATCACTGAGGACACTTGGGCTTTCTAGGATGCACTCCAGGATCTGAATACATTGGCCAGAGATCTGATCTCCAGTGGGACTTTCAATACTGACCAGATCATGGAGAAAATGGCTAACGTCAACGAGCGCTTCCTGAATGTCAAGGAATTGGCAGCTGAGCATCATGAGAAACTGAAAGAGGCGTACGCGGTGTTCCAGTTCTTCCAGGACCTAGATGATGAAGAGTTCTGGATAGAGTATGTACTGACAGCTCACATTGCATGGATAGTCCAGGAAAATAGATAATCCACCAAACATGTTCTTACTTGATGCTGAAATGAAATAAGTAAAATGAACATTGGTTTTATTTTTTATCAGTTTTTTTCACTATGTGTACACAGAAGGAGACAGGCACAGAAGGAGTGAGAAGTTTTCATACATCTGGGAAGAAAGTTAAGGAGCTGTACATGTTTGTTTTATAGACTTCCTATAGCTCAAACGGTAAAGAATCTACCTGTGATGCAGGACACTGGGGTTTGATCCCTGGGTCAGGAAGATCTTCTGGAGAAGGAAATGGCAACCCACTCCAGTATTCTTGCCTGGAGAATTCCATGGACAGAGGGGCCTGGTGGGCTATAATCCATGAGACTGCAAAGAGTAGGACACGACTGAGTGACTAACATACATATGTTTGTTTTTAGATAGCTCATATGTGTTAAGTCCTCTGTCCACGAGATTCTCCAGACAAGAATGCTAGAGTCTGCTATTTTCTTTTGCAGGGTATCTTCCTGACCCAGGGATCAAACTCATGTCTCTTATGTCTCCTGCATTGGCAGATGGGTTTTTTACCACTATGGCCACCTGGGAAACCAGATAGTTCATAGAATGTGTAATGCCCATTCTGAATTAGATAACTGAGCATTTACGGCTAATTGGACAGATCATTATCATGATTCTTTCTGTGTCTTGCATTATCTAATATGCGACTGAACTTGACACTGGCAAAAAATGTTACATAGTACCTGTGCTTTGTGCTTAGTTATGACAGACTCTTTATGACCCCGTGGACTGTAGCCCGCCAGGCTCCTCTGCCCATGGGGATTCTCCAGGCAAGAATACTGGAGTGGGTTGCCATGCCCTCCTCCAGGGGATCTTCCCAACCCAGGGATTGAAACCAGGTATCTCACATTGCAGGTGGATTCTTTACCATCTGAGCCACCAGGGAATACCAAGAATACGGGAATGGATAGCCCATCACTTCTCCAGGATATCTTTCCAACCCAGAGACTGAACTGAGGTCTCTGCCATTGCAGGAAGATTATTTACCGACTAAGCCACCAGAGAAGCCTACATAGCACTTGCTATGGTATTATCGCAGATTCTTTAGTTCAGTTCAGTTCAGTCACTCAGTCGTGTCTGACTCTTTGCGACCCATGGACCACAGCATGCCAAGCCTCCCTGTCCATCACCAATTCCCAGAATTTACTCAAACTCATGTCCAGTGAGTTAGCGATGCCATTCAACTGTCTCAACCTCTGGCATCTCCTCTCCTCCTGCCCTCAATCTCTCTCAGCATCAGAGTCTTTTCAAATGAGTCATCTCTGCATCAGGTGGCCAAACTATTGGAGTTTCAGCTTCAACATCGTTCCTTCCAATGAATATTCAGGACTGATTTCCTTTAGGATGGACTGGTTGGATCATCTTGCAGTCCAACGGGCTCGTAAGAGTCTTCTCCAGCACCACAGTTCAAAAGCATCAATTCTTTGGCACTCAGCTTTCTTCAGAGTCCAACTCTCACATCCATACATGACTACTGGAAAAACCATAGCCTTGACCAGATAGACCTTTGTTGGCAAAGCAATGACTCTGCTTTTTAATATGGTATCTAGGTTGGTCATGACTTTCCTTCCAAGAAGTAAGCATCTTTTAATTTAATGGCTGCAGTTGCTATCTGCAGTGATTTTGGAGCCCCCCAAAATAAAGTCTTTCACTGATTCCTCATCTATTTGCCATGAAGTGATGGGACCAGATGCCATGATCTTAGTTTTCTGAACGTTGAGCTTTAAGCCAACATTTACACTCTTATCTTTCATTTTCATCAAGAGGGTCTATAGTTCTTCTTTACTTTCTGTCATAAGGGTGGTGTCATTCACATATCTGAGGTTATTGATATTTCTCCCGGCAATCTTGATTCCAGCTTATGCTTCATCTAACCCAGTGTTTCCCATAATGGACTCTGCATATAAGTTAAATAAGCAGGGTGATATATACAGCCTTGACATACTCCTTTTCCTATTTGGAACTAGTCTGTTGTTCCATGTCCAGTTCTAACTGTTGCTTCCTGATGTGCATACAGATTTCTCAAGAGGCAGGTCAGGTGGTCTGATATTCCCATCTTTTTCAGAATTTTCCACAGTTTATTGTGATCCACACAGTCAAAGGCTTTGGGATAGTCAATAAGGCAGAAATAGATGTTTTTCTGGAACTCTCTTGCTTTTTTGATGGTCCAGCATATGTTGGCAATTTGATCTCTGGTTCCTCTGCCTTTTCTAAATCAGCTTGAACTTCTGGAAATTCACAGTTCACTTATTGCTGAAGCCTGGCTTGGAGAATTTTGAGC
This sequence comes from Madoqua kirkii, assembly GCA_006408675.1. Classification (NCBI taxonomy): domain Eukaryota; kingdom Metazoa; phylum Chordata; class Mammalia; order Artiodactyla; family Bovidae; genus Madoqua; species Madoqua kirkii. Next base: position 7,459 of record SJYC01102505.1, on the reverse strand, counting down.
ATTACCTTAATAGCATGTGAGATGAGTGCAATTGTGTGATTGTTTGAGCATTCTTTGGCATTGCCCTTCTTTGGGATTGGAATGAAAACTGACCTTTTCCAGTCCTGTGGCCACTGCTGAGTTTTCCAAATACTTGCTTTTTTGATGGTCCAGCATATGTTGGCAATTTGATCTCTGGTTCCTCTGCCTTTTCTAAATCAGCTTGAACTTCTGGAAATTCACAGTTCACTTATTGCTGAAGCCTGGCTTGGAGAATTTTGAGCATTACCTTAATAGCATGTGAAATGAGTGCAATTGTGTGATTGTTTGAGCATTCTTTGGCATTGCCCTTCTTTGGGATTGGAATGAAAACTGACCTTTTCCAGTCCTCTGACCACTGCTGAGTTTTCCAAATGTGCTAGCATGTTGAATGCAGCACTTTTGTAGCATCATCTTTTAGGATTTGAAATAGTTCAACTGGAATTCCATCACCTCCACTAGCTTTGTTAGTACTGATGCTTCCTAAAGCCCATTTGACCTCACATTCCAGGATGTCTGGCTCTAGGTGAGTGATCACACCATTGTGGTTATTTGGGACATGAAGATCTTTTTCGTACAGTTCTTCTGTGTATTTTTGCCACCTCTTCTTAATCTCTTCTGCTTCTGTTAGGTCCATACTATTTCTGTCCTTTATTGAGCCCATCTTTGCATGAATACATCCCTTGGTATCTCTAATTTTCTTAAAGAGATCTCTACACTTTCTCATTCTATTTTTTCCCTCTATTTATTTGCCCTGTTCTTGTTGATTCTAGTGTTTCTAAATATAGAGGCAGAAAAATCTTACCAAATCAAATAATTTGTCTTATATCTACCCTGGTTCATCATGTGTTTTGTTTTTTTTTTTTTTCTATAAAACTGCTGATTCTTGTTCATTATCAGTGAATTAGAGGATAGGAATGCACATAGGGCATCAAGCTGGGTATTTTTTAACTTTTTTGAAAATAGTAAGATATTGTAAAACAACTATATCCCAATTAAAAAAATAGTAAGATATTTTATACCTAATCTACCTAGTCTTTCACCACACTTCAAGGTAATGTTCAAACATTTTACATGCAGAACAAATCCAAATGCCATGACTGCTTAATGTCAGTTTTTATGTCTATTTTACCTGAATTAATTATTGATATGGGCTTTCCCTGAGGCTCAGTGATAAAAGAATCCACCTGCCAATGCAGGGAGTTGCAGGAGACCCCTGTTCAATTCCTGGGTCAGCAATATCCCCTAGAGAAGGAAACGGCAACCCCTCTGGTATTGTTGCCTGGAGAACCTCATGCACAGAGGAGCCTAGCAGGCTCCATTCCAGAGCGTCAGAAAGAGCTGGACACGACTGAGCAGGCATGCATACCATATACATAATTATTGGCATTAATAGAAGGTCATATAAGCATATATGTAATTTATACAAATTACATATATACAAACATATATGCTTTTCACATTTTTTGAAAGAGAAACAACAGTGAGTTCTTGAGAAAAGAGAAGAAGATACACATGTAGACAGGCAAAGAAATGAATGAGAAGGCTGTTCCAGTAAGTTATTTTAATTTGTGTTGCTCTAAGTCCAATATTTTGCTGAAAGGCTCTGTCACTTATTAATTTTGTGATTACTGACACCAGAGTGTTCCAGAATTTACCCCCACCAAAACCCAAACCAAACACATATGCTTAGAAAACCATCTTTTCAGAATGTCCTCAGATGTCTAAAGTCTAAAAGTTTTATTCTTTGGTCTCAGGGAGAAGTTGGTACGAGTGAGATCTCAGGACTATGGAAGGGATCTGCAGGGGGTTCAGAATTTGTTGAAGAAGCACAGACGCCTAGAAGGGGAGCTGGTGGCACATGAAACTGCCATCCAGGTAGGAATATGAAACCTGAAAAGACAGAGATAATAAAATAGTTGCAGTTCATATTATGATAAATGAAGGGTAAATGTTAGGATAAATGTTAGCTTGGTGCAAAAGATTTATGGTTTCAGACCCTGAATTTTAAATCCCTATAACTAGCCTCAAACACATCTTTATTAATCAATATCACAGTCAACACATTTTTGCCAGTGAGAAATGTTTGTATATTCCTGTTGCATAAAACCCCATACTTTGGAATTCAGTGAACTCTTGGAAAGCATTTTCTGCCTCCTGCGGGTTGTGATGCATTTACGCTGCAAAAAGTTGTTAAGGTGCTTGAAGGAGTGGTAGGTCATCAGTTGGTAAGAGGTCAGGTAGACATAGCAGATATAACTGGGCTACAAAGGCAAAATTTGCAGCCCATTCATCTAACTTTTGAAGTGTTGGTTGTGTGACATGTGGTTGGGCATTGTGGAGGAGAAGAACTGGGCCCTTTCTGTTGGTCAGTACCAGTTGCAGGCATTTCTGTTTTCTGTGCATCTCATTGATTTGTTGAGCATACTTCTCAGGTATAATGGTTTAGTGGAGATTCAGAAAACTGTAGTGGATAAGAGCAGTAGCAAACTACCGAACAGTGACCATGACTCAAAATACGGCTTTGGGAAGTGCTTTGGAGCTTCTCAGTTCAACCATGGAGCTGGTCATTGTTGGTTGCCATATAAAATCCACTTTTCATCACACATCACAATCCATTTGAGAAACAGTCATTGTTGTTGCATAGAATAAGAGAAGATGACATTTCAAAATGATGATTTTTTCTAAATTTGCAGTCAACTCATTAGGCAGTTGCTTATCAAGTTTTTTCACTTTTCCAATTTGCTTCAGATGTCAAATGACCATAGAATGGTTGACATTGAATTCTTGGGCAACTTCTTGTGTAGTAAGAGAATCAACTTCCATGATCCTCTCAGTTAGTCCTTGTCAACTTCTGATGGCCAGCCACTGTTCTCCTCATCTTCAAGGTTCTAGCCTCCTTTGTAAAACTACTTAACTCCCATTGCACTGTATGTTCATTAGCAGTTCCTGGGCCAAATGCATTGTTCATGTTGCAAGTTGTCTGCTGACTTTTGACCCATTTTGAACTCAAATAAGAAAATCGCTCAAATTTACTTTTTGTCTAACTTAATTTCCATAGTCTAAAATACATGTAAAACAAACAGCAAGTAATAATTTATTAGAAGAAAATCACAAAGCAAAAATTATGTATTAAAGTGATGTATAACTTCATTTATCTAAGAATGTCAAATGGCAAAGTTCAACAGTGCAAAACAGAAATTACTTTTGCACTAACCTAATAGGTTGATGGTACAAAATGTGAAGTCAGAGTGCCAAGGTCACATAGACAGTTGGCTGTAGAGTTCATAAGCATTCTCCTCCATATTGTGCTTCTGTGAATGGAAGAATCTGTGTAGAAGCCCATGTCTTCCCTGGAAGGAGCACCTTTGACAGTCCAGGGCACAGCTGTTGATAATTAGGATGCAGGGTGGGACATCTGGGAAAGCTGGACCTGAGCTGAGCCATGTGGAAAGAGGGCAACCCTGAATGTTGGCTTGGCAGCAGGGTCACCCTGTGACCGCCAGTCAGATCGTGGAAATTAGTCTAGTGCAAATGCCAAGGTATTTGTCTGAATCCTTGATGAAGTTTAGCATGTGAGATCTTACTACAGTTTTCTTCATTCTCCCAGGATTGTCAGGACTGCCTTGAGTACATCCAGTTTATAAATGAGCCGGAGAGTAGGAAGGGCTAGATACTTTTCTAGGAAATGTGGATAAATGGGGAGATGCTGTGGGGAAATATGACATGGACGATGTGTGTTGTTCAGAATGTGCTGGATATGGCTGAAAGGTTGGGAGACAAGGCCGCTGTGGGGCGAGAGGAGATCCAGGACAGGCTTGATCTGTTTGTTCAACACTGGGACCAGCTCAAAGAGTTGACCAAGGCTCGGTGAGTTGGGGATAGGAGGCCGATTTCTCTTGTTGGATTGCAGGTATTGGGTAGGTATTAAGAAGATACTTAAGTGCCTGCTCAGCATCTTTCCCTAGCTACCAATCTCTTCTAGCTTCTAAGTCCCTGCTCAAATGCAAGTCTTCCATGAAGCTTCCTCTGTGTACCCCAGGAAGAAATGACACTGTTTCTATGTCTTTATGACACTGTCTCTATAGAGGTGTGCTTACAATTACTCGCAGCTGTCTTTTATCATTGTTGCCCTACATATGTTATCCTTTATACCGCATTATCTCCCACATGTCTGTTTTACTTTCTGCAACTGCCCAGTTTTAACATTATGTGCAGCACTTAGTAATAAAATAATGGAGTATTTTTCTCCCTTATACCCAAAATCTTAAAATCTTATAAGACTGTGTCACTTTGCTACACTTCCACTGCTTATTTGTGTGTGTGTGTGTGTGTGTGTGTTTGTTGTTTTTTGTTTGTTTTTTTCTTTATTTGGGGTGGGGATTACTTTCCTGTTACAGAGGGATTCAGTTGGGAGAATCCCTAGAATACTTGGAATTCATGGAGAATGCTGAGGAGGAGGAAGCTTGGATCAGTGAAAAGGAAGCTCTGGTTGCCCAGGGGGATTCTGGAGACACTTTGGCTGCTACTCAGGTGAGGAACTGGCAGAATGAGTCAATTTTCTTCTGCTTAATTTGAATGTTTTCTTAAGTAGTCAACATTTTTACCTGTAAAATTAGAATCTTTCTTCTGGTGGAAGAAGAAACTTTCAGGTTAGTTCTTAGCATAGTATGTTCTTGATATTAAATATTTTTCTGCTGGATGCAATGTTTCTAAGAATTATTATACATACATTTGAACATGGAGAAATCCTTTTGTATTAGCTTGATCAGTACTCACTCCCAAATCCACAAGTCTCAAGTTGCATGGTTAGTTATAAACAACGTCACATGCATTCCTTTGGCTCTTTGGTAAGACTGCCTTTCTGTGAAGTGAGGAATTTTGGAAGAGAAATTTACTGGAGCTATTCAGGAATAAGTGAACACTTATGTACTCTGCCAACTTAGTTGAATCATTGCTGGTGAAGGGCATCAAAAGAAATCAGAATGTGAGTGGGATAGATTGTTCATTTTGGAAGTTTTGATTTTCATTGACTCATTCACTCAGAGCTTACAAAAGAAGCTCGAAGCCTTGGAGAATGACTTTGCGGTCCATGAGATTCGAGTGCAAAATGTGTGTGCTCAAGGAGAAGACATCTTGAGTAAGGTAAGATATACTTTATGGATTCCAGGTCAAAAAAAGGATCTTCAAAAAGGGATTGGACCAAATATAGAATCATGAACATTGCTAAAATCATGCACAACCTTGGTAATCTCATCTAAGCTGCTTTATTGTTACTGTTTCAGCAAACAATTATGTATTTACTTATTGCTGTTTTCTGGAAGCTTTTTTTCAAGGTCTTATAAGTACACTTTTTGGATATTTAAAAATCATTCATTGACTTATACTCTATGCAGAATATGATATTTAAAAATATTTTACACATGACTTGCTTTGGTCATAGATTCTGTAAGAATGTGAAGAAATTTCTTTGACCTCTAGAGATGAGGACCCCGCTGAAATCTCTTTGTAATTTGAGAACCATTCTTTTGTTTAAATGCTAGTTTTTATAGAACCTCAATAATCTAAAGGCTGTACAAAGAATCCTAAATAGATGATTCTGTACCTTTGAGATGCTTATGCCAACTAAGAAGATTAAACTTACATGGACAAATAGGGACTGACCAAATGCTGGACAATATCACCTGGGTAATAGATATTCTATTATAGATGAATAACAGAATAATTTCACTGGACTTAGAAGAGAGTAGCTATATATTTAGAAGGAGAGAGATGAAAGGTTTTTAGTGTAAAGGATTTCACTTTTCAGGCTCTGGACATTCACCAATATATCTATCTCTCCTCCTTTCAATCTCGGTGATACAGGGGGACAGTCAACATAACGAGAAGATTTCTAACAAGATACAGGCTCTAAATGAAAAGATTCCTTCTCTGGCCAAGTCATTGGCTGTTTGGAAGTCACAACTGGAAGATGATTATGACTTTCAGCAGTTCAACTGGAAGGCTGATGTAGTTGAGGCCTGGATAGGTATGATGTGCGAGGACGAGAGGCTTCCCAGGTGGTGCTAGTGGTAAAGAGCACATCTGCCGATGCAGGAGACGTAAGAGATGCAAGATCAATCCCTGGGTTGGGAAGATCCCCTGGAGGAGAGCATGGCAAGCCGCTTCAGTGTTCTTGCCTGAAGAATCCCACGGACAGAGGAGCCTGGAGGTCTACATTCCATAGGGTTGCAAAGAGTCAGATACAACTGAAATGACTTAGCATGCACTCATTTGAGGACAATGGCCTCTGGGTTTGAGAAAATGCTGATAATTCAATGTATTGAATGGATCCCAGGGCTCTGTTGCTCAACATGGGAAGAAAGATGCCCCCTTCATCACCCACTCCTATCTGAACACAATTACAGTTAAAGCCACATGTGTGCAAAAATACCCACGCACACACACACACACACACACACACACAAACTTATAGAGACATATGCTAAGAGAATAATTAAGTACTATAATCCCAGAGCACATCTTTTTTTTTTTGGAAATTAGTGATTTCCATATGATATTCAGAAAGAGTCATGGCAAACATTCTAGAAAATAAACTCTGTGTTTGATTTACTTATAATTTATATCTAAGCTGAGGATTTCTGTTGTTTAATGAAACATACAGAAGTTCTCTTGGTTCTAGCTCCGTTTCAGTCAGTTTATCCTGTATACATCTAGAAAAATAGTTTACTGACTCCCACTCCCATATTCAAATGAATCATCTACTTGGAGAGTCAAGAGGGTCTCTTGTGGCAATAGTAAATATGCCTTTCTTCTTTGCCAAGCCTCATATAAAACCAACTCTCTTTCTCTTCTTATGAATTACCTTTGTTTTTCAGCTGAGAAAGAAACAAGCTTGAAGACCAATAGCAATGATGCAGACCTCGCTGCCCTCTCCACTCTCCTGGCAAAGCAGGTGAGAGCAGAGTTGCCTTGTTCATAAATGCCCATGAAGTCCAAGGCCTACATCACACAGAAGCTTCACGTATAGGGTTATTTCATTCCCAAATGTTGTGGTTTTATTATCTGTAGGACGTATAAAATTGTCCCCTTTGTGATAGAGATAATTTGCCAGTTCTTTTTCCTTCATCAGTCTTGCCAGTAAGTGCTCATTTTTATTAGAGAGCCAACTTTTGACCATTTAATTTTTCTCTGTTTTATCTTTGTACTATATTCCATTAATATCTTTTTATCTTTATAATTTTTTAACTTTCTTTGAGATTACCTGATTAAAAAAATTAAGATAGATGTTGATATTGTTACTTAGCCATTCTTCTTTTCTAGTATATTAATTTGAGACTATGCATTTTCCTCTAAATAAATCCTTACCTGCATTTCAGAGGTTTGATGTTATTTTTATCATCTAATTAAAAATATTCTGTTATTTCTTGCATAATTTCTT
>SJYC01102504.1:0-13577 GCA_006408675.1 Madoqua kirkii | reverse complement strand
ATTTTTTAAAGGTGAGAACAGGTAAGACTTGTAAAATTTATGTACTTTAAAGTACCTAATATAAGAATATTAAGTATAATTACCATGCTGTATATTAGATCTCCAGAACTTTTAATCTTATAAATAGAAGCTTTTGCCCTTTCACCAATTTCTCCCCATTTCCCTCACCTCCAATATATTCTGTTTGGCTTTTTTAGATTCAACATATAAATAACATTATAAATATTTGTCTTTCTGTGTCTGACACTGCACTTGAGCATAATGGTCTCAAGTTTCATCCAAGTTGTTGCAAACAGCAGGGTTCCTTCTTCCTCGTGACTGAATAGTATTCCATCTATGTATATCACCTATCTTCTTTATCCATTGTTCTTTTGACAGGCTGTTTGTTTACGTACCTTGACTATAGTAAATAATGCTGCAATGAACATAGAAGTGCAGAGTGTCAATACATCTTAGATGTGTCTTTTATAAATATCATATAGTTGAGTGTTGATTTATTATCTACTTTGATGATTTTCATGGAGTAGTGAATCCATTTACATTTAAAGTAATTAATTTATGAGTTTTTATTTAAAGCTATAATTTAATACTTCTCTCCCATTTCATGCCCTATTCAACCCCTACTTTTCTTGATAATGATTCAAGACATGATTTCAATTTTTCTGAAGACTAGCCATTTTTCAGTTTGTTCTTAAATGTAGAAACTTTAGAGACTTCAACTAAACCTCTTTCACTAAGTCTGCTCCTATTTGATGTGTGCTGATCTCAGTACTGTGTGACTGCAAAAAATTCTTAGATTTTAGATTCTTTAGATTGTTTATACTTTTGATTCTTAGCTACTGTTTTCTGTTTGACTTTTACAACTTGTATTCAATGCCCTAAGTTGGACATACATGGAGATTATTGAGCCTCCTTTTCTGTAGCTCCCTTTTCATGGTTTTCTCAAATAGTGAATGCTTCAGTTTCCCAGAATTCTAGTTTCTCTCCTTTCAGCTCTAATGTGATGATCAAAAGCTCTGAGCAGCTGCTTTCTCTGCAACTTCACCCTGCACAGTTTATACTTCAAAGGAAAAAGTGACAGAGAGTATTACTCTTATTTTGCTACTATTTCCTTCTCCCTGTAATTTTGATACTCAAGTTCTAGCTATTTGAGTTGCATCCTGATCCCTTTCAAACAGCTGATTTTTTGTGCTTTTATCCAGTGGTTAAAATTGTTCTCAAAGGGAGGATTGGTCAAATACACACCAACCTGTTAAAACAAACTGGAACATTCTGAATTTTGTGATTTTGATATCATTTACACATAAACACACACACTGCCACCTGTAAAAGGTCTTTTGTTAGTTTGCATACTTTCACAATTTCCAGTAGTGCACTTCTGTTAATACTAATTAAAATGCAAAGTCTAATAAGTGATATAAAAGCGTCTTAGAAAGTAAGCCTTAAAAAGGATTTAATTATGATTTGGAAGATTTGAAATATCACATCATACTCCAAATCTCCCTTAATATTAGTTTTGCACCTAATCTAAAAATCCAGTTTTAAAACACTGGAATTTAACCATAATTCCAACTCCAAATGTTTAAGAAAGTCTCTAAGTCAAATTTCCTTTTTGGAAAAATTGTCCACTACTCTAACTCTTGCATAGGTCCAATCTGGTGGAACCCAGGTGTGAGTGACCCCTTGGAATCTGCATTATTTTCTGTTCACACCTTCTCTATGGGTCTTTCTCAGGACACACTGCACGCCAGTCTGCAGAGCTTCCAGCAAGAGAGACTGTCTGAAATAACTGACCTGAAGGATCAGCTTATGGCTGCTGAGCACAGCCAGACAAAAGCCATTGAGGAGCGCCATGCTGCCTTGCTGAGGCGCTGGGAAGAGCTGCTGCAAGCCTCTGAAGCCCACACACAGGAATTGCTAGAAAAACGACGACCCCTGCTGGAGGTAAAAAAGAAAAAAATGATGCGCCATCATCTGACCTTGAGTATCTATATCCAGAAATAGTACCGGAAGCCATGTTTGAATACTATAGACAATTAAGTGAGTATATTGCAAAGAATCAGGAAGACATTCTTATAAACATGAGGTGAGGGTGAACATGCTGCCTTGCTGAGGCGCTGGGAAGAGCTGCTGCAAGCCTCTGAAGCCCACACACAGGAATTGCTAGAAAAACGACGACCCCTGCTGGAGGTAAAAAAGAAAAAAATGATGCGCCATCATCTGACCTTGAGTATCTATATCCAGAAATAGTACCGGAAGCCATGTTTGAATACTATAGACAATTAAGTGAGTATATTGCAAAGAATCAGGAAGACATTCTTATAAACATGAGGTGAGGGTGAGGTGGTGAAGTCGCTCAGTCGTGTCCGACTCTTTGTGACCCCGTGGACTGTAGCCTACCAGGCTCCTCCATCCATGGGATTCTCCAGGCAAGAATACTGGAGTGGACTGCCATTTCCTTCTCCAGGGGATCTTCCCGACGCAGGGATTGAACCCAGGTCTCCTGCATTGGAGGCATATGCTTTAACCTCTGAGCCACCAGGGAAGCCCCTGTAAACATGAAATAATTCATTTTTAGATTGATTTTTTTGACTGATTGACCAGGTATTCAGCTGACTTATGATGGAAATCAAATACATGTATTGGAAACAAGCAGGTGAGACAAGGACTAAAAGATCTTAATTTAAGGCAGAACTAATACTGGCATATAGGAGTCAAGATTGCTCTTGTGTTTTTTTCTAACTCAAATGAAAAGAATATTAGACAAGTAGAATTTGTGTTCTCATCTTTCCTAGCTAAGGGACCTTCTATAGGTTACTTAACATCTCTGAACCTTGATTTCTTTATTTGGAAAATAGGATGATATCACCATCATATCTTGATGGATCTTCATTACTATCAAAAGAGATAATGACCCTAAAATACAATATAAACCACTATGTTCTATATGGATATAACTATTACAATGTTCTTTCTTTTGGTAACTGCTAAGATATTGGATGTTGATGATAAAATTATTAATAGTAAAAGGAAGTTAAGATGGTCAGTGAAAATATTGAGTACTTCTAGACTATAAGATATTGTACCTGACAACAAATTAAAGTAGAGAATTAAAGGAATCAGGAAACATACAAATAAAAGTCAGACTCTTAATTTTAACTGTGCTGAGGGACATATAACCTACAGAAACTTATCTTCAGTGCAAAAGTAAAGCAATTAATGGATAGCTGCATATTATCATGATTATAAAATCTCTGTAAAATATTCAGTTGATACATAATATTATGAAAATATATGACATTATTTATAGGTTTCCATGTCCTTCCAGGCTAAGTGCAGTAATAGTTTTTTTCTGTGTTGGTCTATTTTAGTGTATAGATTGCTGAAATGAATACAGTGACAATGTAATGGTATACAATACCTTTGCAATCTCCCTTTCATTTGGGTCAGTTTTTCTCCTCTTAAACCATTTTGAGATGAAAACTGATTCTCATATCTGTATAAGAAAATCTCTTTGAAAGTACAATCAACTGACAAAATATATGATGTGTTTTAAGTCTAAAACTTTTTATTACCTTCTGTTTGGAAAAAAATCCATACTATTTCAATTATTTAGAAAGAGAAATTCACAGTCATTCAGAATACTTCAGAGAGTATTGCATGGCTAAAGATATAGGTTAGAGGGTAGAAATGAATTTTAACAGGGAATTTAGATATTAGATGAGCTCTGAACAAGGATTAGAGGAAGGTAGGAAGACAACTCAGTTCACACAAGTAAACATCAAAGCAGTGAGGGCTGCAGATCACAGAAGAGAAAGAATAAATGCCTATCCCACAAATGATTTTTTTTTCAATCTAATCATCCATCCATCCATTCACTTAAACTTAATTCATGCATGTTATACTATGTGCCAATTAGTTATGGAACACAGACATCAGAACAAGAAATCATGAAATTTTATCATTGAAAACTACTCTTATCACTTTGAGAATCTTATGGCTAAAATAATCCTAGAAGTTACCCAACTTCATTTGTAAGTGTTGGAAGAAAAGAGAAAATGCTTGGGTCAGGGCTTGCACCTTGAACTCACATGTCCACCCATCTGACTGCATGGTCTCCATTGGTTTTAGTTCTGCCCTCTTAGAGTGTTGGTACCAAAAATATTTGAAGACAGTCATTTTTTATCCTGTTTTCTTTTTTGAAGATGAACTTTATTGGAAAAGGTGGAATTGTCTTTTTTCTTTATAGGCTGAGGTTCTATTCATGGAATTTGCACACAAGGCCTCGGCTTTCAACAACTGGTGTGAGAAGGTCGAGGAGGATCTGTCAGAGCCCGTGCGCTGTGTCTCCCTGGATGCAATCCGGAAGCTGCAGAAGGACCATGAGGCCTTCTTGGCCTCCTTGACAAAGGCCCGAGCAGACTTCAATGATTTGCAAGAGCTAGACCAGCAGATTAAGGCCCTAAATGTGCTCTCTAGCCCCTATACCTGGTTAACAGTGGAGGTGCTAGAGAGAGTCTGGAACCACCTATTTGATATGATAAAGGTAGTTTGGGGCAGAGAAGATACTTCCTTTAGCTATAGTGAACATTATTATTTGATTTATTTTCTGGATTTGAGGACTTTGAAAGAGAAAGGAACACTTAATAATTATATTGGGACATTTGATTTATTTTATTTTATATTGGGACATTTGATTTATTTTATTTTATATTGGGACATTTGATTTATTTTATTTTATATTGGGACATTTGATTTATTTTATTTTATATTGGGACATTTGATTTATTTTATTTTATATTGGGACATTTTGATTTATTTCATATTTATTTTAATAATATAATTATTAACACTGTTAATAATTATATTGGGACATTTGATTTATTTTCTGGATTTGGGGATTTTGAGAGAGAAAGGAGCACTATTAAAATTATATTGGGACAGCAGTCATGAACTGAGTCAATCTAAGAAAAAAAAATTGGAAATACGTTCATGATAGGCAGAGCCCTGTGCCCTATAGTTTAGACAGTCTCAAGTGTCTGAGTGTTGATTGGTGATTCAGAGAAGCAAGCATAAGCTCCAGAAGATGACTCTAAAAATGTGTTATGAAAAGTTCATGAGGCTTGTATATATCTTTGCGGTCTATATGCTCAAAAACATTTTCTACTTTATACAAAATTCCAAAAGTGCCTTTTTAATGTGCTTGTGTGTAATTTTTGTCTGTCTATAGTAATGCTCATTACTGAAGCTATGGAAAATACAAGTTTGCAAAGAAAAATTTCACTATAAACTCACCAATTTTAGGTGGAAACTCTTATTATCTTTTCAGTTAAATGAAATTTCAACTGGAAAAATACTGAGATGAGGAAAGACTTGCCTTTATTACTAGCTTGTTTTTTACTGGGCTTGGTAACACCTGCAAGTACTTCTGAAAAGTTGGATAAGCTTTTTTCATATTTCTGAGATGAGAAGAGATAGACTGGAAGAAATTTGAGCACATAGGCAATGCCATGGAAAGGCAGGTGAAATTTGGAAGAGGGGAGATGTGCAGATGAGCTTAGGAACCATTTACTTTATTACAAGAAAAAGTCTTCAATGTGCACACTACTATCTGTGATTATGGGTTTTAGGAAAGAGAGCAGGAGTTGGAAAAGGAAGAGGCAAGACAGATCAAGAACTTTGAGATGTGCCAGGAATTTGAACAGAGTGCCAGTGCCTTTCTTAATTGGATCCTGGAGACCAGGTGTGCTGTGATACCCCCACACCCACGATCCTTATGCCACGCATTCCACTCTGGGGATGGAATCCATAGCTGAGGGAAGGGGGTAATTCTTACAGTACTTATGCTGTCCTAAAATCGCCATATCCTGTCTGTGCTTTGTATCTGGAATTGATTGTTTTCTAAATCAGTCATTGCAAAATTGAGAAGTGAGAATTTTATCTCATTGCCATTCTTTATTCAGTATTTGAAAGCTCACTTTTTTCCTCTTGCCTATAATTACAGCCCCAAAATAATAACATTCACTTACATTTGCCCTCCCCTTTGCACTTTACACTGTAATTTTATAATCCAGTATATCACTTAATTTTCAGAATAACCTTGAAGAGTGTACAACACTGATGTTATTACTTCTGTTTCTAACTGTGGAAAGAAGTTCAGTAGATAAATTTACTTGTTCAAGGTCGCATATGTATTTATTGGTACAACCAGCATATACTGTGAATACTTCATAGGAAACTATTATATTGCTTGACCACTAAAACTGTCGTGAGAATCAAGTGAGATAATATATGCTAATTGCTTTTATTAAATGCAAAATTCTCTATGAAAATAACATTTGTTACATCTTCTGGGGCAAATGACCTGGAAAAGAGGAGACTTGGAGGGTATAATAAATGAATAAGTGGTCAAAGTTGGTAGACTGTATTCAGCAGGTGTATCAGAATTGTGGAGTTTTGAGAGTTTAAAGTGTCAGTTTAGATAATTCATGCTTCTGTTCCTATAAGCTCAGTGACAAGGATAAATCAAAGAAGGAACAGGAAGAAATCCTGTATCATGGCTTAAAAAAAAAATCTTACTGAAGACAAAGGACACACAGCTCACCCTCCTCTGCCTCTGGCTTTGGTCTCTCATCTCTGGCAGCAGGGGCCCAATACTGAGCATGTCGCCTGATCCCTGAGCTCTTCATCCTAAAGCAACGAGCTGCACAGGAGGCTCTGGGTTTCTCAGTATGAGGGACACTTTGAGGACAGTGGGTTGAACAGATTCATCCTTTAGGTATAAAGAATTTGGAATGTATCACACATCTGAAGAAATAACATTATTGAAATAATCCTTGATAACGTGATTTTCCTTTTCTCTCTCCTGATTCCTGTTCTGAACCTCCATATCCAGGGACTATTTTCTGGACGGGTCAGTATTTTATGTTATCTTGTTTTGTTATATCATTCTGAAAGAATTAATTAAGGAGGACTAAGGCAATGGTACCCCGCTCCAGTACTCTTACCTGCAAAATCCCATGGACGGAAGAGCTTGGTGGGCTGCAGTCCATGGAGTCACTAAGGGTCGGACACGACTGAGTGACTTCACTTTCACTTTTCACTTTCATGCACTGGAGAAGGCAATGGCAACCCACTCCAGTGTTCTTGCCTAGGAGAATCCCAGGGATGGGGGAGCCTGGTGGGCTGCCGTCTATGGGGTTGCAGAGTCGTACACGACTGAAGTGACTTAACAGTAACAGTAGTATTAAAGTATCTTTATCCCACTGCAAATCTGATAAATTAAATATATGTGGGGTAAGAAGGCCCTTAATAAAACATGGGATAAGAAGGAGAAGCATGTATATCATTCTGGCCCTGTCACCCACTAGGTGGAGTCTTGCTTACATTAGGTTAAGGGTATATTTGAAAATAAGAACTAGGAAGTATGGAAGCTCTCTTGTAAGCATAGAGGAACCTTACTTTGCTTTTCATCTGTCCAACAAGGTTACCAACTCAACAGAGAGGGTCTGATTTCATGAAAAATTGGCATTGTGAAAATTCATTTCAGAAGGGCCATAAAACTTGAAAGAACTTATAGAAGTATAAGAGATTTGGGCTGGTCTATTTGTGTAACATACTGACTTGTGATATTATAAGTAATGTTTTCTTCTGGCTCTTAACTAGATCTTTGCTAAAAGAAACAGGAACACTCGAATCCCAGCTGGAAGCAAATAAAGTAAGTAATGTTTATTCATTAGTTCTAAATATTGCTGGAATTTACAGAAGTTCAAGAACTACTTAAAGGAAACTAGTGATTCCTTTAGGTAAATCCCCTGGCCCAAAGTCAAAAGCCTAAGGCTCTGTTGTCAATCTTGCCAACAATTTGCCTTCTAACCATTGGCCACCACTTCATGGACATGGATGTCAGTTTGCTTAAATCTCAACTTTAATTTCTGTATCTACACAATGGAGTCAATAATATCTACATTATAGATTTACTATAGTTATTAAGTAAGGGAACAAACACAAAAGCTCATAGCCTACAACTTGTAATACTGACACATTTATGTTTTGATGTGGTAAGAAAATAAAATTGAATATAAATTGTCTCTTAACAATTGGATGAAGAAGTAGCTAGAACAGTATTTTTAACATGCACATTATCTTTATTATTGCTTCCCCACAAGAAAAAAAATTTAATTAATTAAATCTAATTTATCCCCAAGGAGAGAAGTTAATGCTAAAAAGATGTTGTCAGGTAGAATTGATTTTTGGAGACCCACAATCCACTGTAATATCTACTATATTTTCACACCTTTCACACCTGCCCCCATCATCATGACCAATTCACTTCTCCCTTCTTTAGGATTTCCCTGGTGGCTCAGATGATAAAATATCTGCCTACAATGCGAGAGACTCGGGTTTCTATCCCTGGGTTGGGAAGATCTCCTGGAGAAGGAAATGACAACCCACTCCAGTATTCTTGCCTGAAAAATCCCATCGATGAAGGAGCCTGGTAGGCTACTGTCCATATGGGGTCGCAAAGAGTCGGACACTACTGAGCAATTTCACTTTTCATTTTCTTGGGAAAGATATTTTCCTGTTGACAAAGCATGACCTAAATGCTGATATTTGGCATTTAATGTGCCTGACAGAAGGATCTTGTAGAACTATGTCCAATCCAGTGAAGGAGACTGATGTGTGAACACTGGGAAGTATAAGTGGCCCTAGAAATCAACTACTATCAATAATGCAAATCATTCATGATGCAGATCACTGGGAGCTGATGATGCATGGATCTTAGAAGTCCTATCCTTCTCTCTACAGTGTATGACTGCTAACCCTTAGATTTATATATTACAGATTACCAGAATGCCAGAGGTCATACCACTTAAATTTCCCACCATTTTATAAATGAGGAATAGATAATTGAGGTGGTTTTCCTGAGTAGTTCAGATTTTACAAAGGATGGGAAAATTCCTAAAGATAATTGAAAAGGAGCAATGAAGGGAAATCTAAACTTATCAGCTTCTTACCTTCCATATTATTCCTAGATTTGGACCTGGTACCCCAGATAACTGCTTCTCTTCTTTGTCTTTTTCCAGAGGAAGCAAAAGGAAATCCAGGCAAAGAAGCATCAACTGACCAAAATTGAGGACCTGGGAGAAAGCTTAGAAGAGGCTCTGGTCCTAGACCTTAAATACAGCACCATTGGGCTGGCTCAGCAATGGGACCAGCTCTACCAGCTTGGGATGCGAAGGCAACACAGTCTAGAACAACAAATCCAAGCCAGGTATTGAGAACTTGTCAAGGCTGGGCAAGGATGTGGGTGGTGTTAGGTATTAGAAAGTTAGTTCCAAGGCTAAACTTTGGGAGTACTGGATACAATGGCTGCTTCACTGATAGCACACTTATTAACTCCAGAACCAGTTTTCTCTCTTTGCTGACCCAGAGAATGACTTAAAAAAAATGACATACATTGAACATAAAACAAAAATTAATAAATGAAAGAAAAAAAATAATTGATTTGGGAAACACTTTCAAGAAAACAAAACTACCAAAATTGTATTAGCAAATTAAAAACAGGTATATAGTACACCATTGGCTATAATACTTGCAACACTTAGGAAAAAAAATCTGAAGATCTCTATTTTTAACTAAATCTTAGTTTCAATAAAATTATACTGGTCAACCAAAATATATATATATATATATATATATATATATGAGTCCACTATAAACTGCGAGACAGTACCATCATCCTCCTGGGTCTACTTACCATCCATTTCTTAGAGTCTATGCACCATTTTATATGACCTCTTCAGAGAGCATTCCCTTTTGTAAAATTCCCATTTAAATGTCTGGACTGAAAGAAATATTCAAAGTATAGAGCAGAAGATAAATTTTTTCTAAATAAAATATTTTGGCAGCATTAGTTATTTAGACAAACTTTTTCTGTAAAGATCCTGATAATATTGTAGAATTTGTGAGCCATGTAGCCTTTGTTTTAACTGCTGTTAATACAAAACTGAGTAACTACTGTTACTCAGTTCTGCTGTTGTGAAAACAGCTATTGATAATTCATAAATGAATAAGCATAAACATATTCCAGGGAAATTTTATTTATGGATGCTAAGATTTGAATTTCTCACAATTTTTAAGGTTTAAGGAAATATTCTCCCTTTTTTTTTTTTATTTTCAATCATGTAAAAGCTATTCTCAGTTCATTGACTGTACAAAAGTGAGTGATCTCCGGTGACTTGACTAGCCTAATGGTTACTAAAATTTCTCTATTACTATTAGGGCATGTCTATTTATATTTTTTTGTTTTATTTCATGGGTTAATTTTTGTTTTTCTTTCAGAGACATCTCTGGCCTCAGTGAAGAGACACGACAAGAATTTGAAACAACCTTTAGGTGAGTATAGCTTCATAGCTGATTGTTTTGCAGACAATTCAGAATGAAGTTCCAAATAACTTTTTCCCTTGGTGTGGTTTGATCTAATTCTCGCTGAACCTGATTAAATATTTTTTGTTCTTTAGGCACTTTGATGAGAATTTGACAGGTCGCTTGAGTCACAAAGATTTCCGGTCCTGCCTGAGAGGGCTCAATTACTACTTGCCCATGGTGGAGGAGGGTGAACCTGAGCCCAAGTTTGAAAAATTCCTGGATGCTGTTGATCCAGGGAGGTAGGAGGAAGACCAAAACCCAGACCACAGCAGGAAATAGGTCTTGGGTGAGGGGGCCAAAGCAGAAAGTTAAATGATCCATGAAATATAAAATTAACTTTGATGAGAATTTGACAGGTCGCTTGAGTCACAAAGATTTCCGGTCCTGCCTGAGAGGGCTCAATTACTACTTGCCCATGGTGGAGGAGGGTGAACCTGAGCCCAAGTTTGAAAAATTCCTGGATGCTGTTGATCCAGGGAGGTAGGAGGAAGACCAAAACCCAGACCACAGCAGGAAATAGGTCTTGGGTGAGGGGGCCAAAGCAGAAAGTTAAATGATCCATAAAATATAAAATTAATTCATCTTGAGAGTACGAAGATAAAAACTACCATAAATGAATTGGTCAGCTTTTGGTACCCTTTTAGAATACTAAAGACCAAACAAGACCAGAAATAGAGGTCTGCAGCTCAGTTTGAAGAGCTTGAGATACCTAGAGACAGTGCTAGTGGAAAATTCCCAAATTCTACTTAGGAAGTCAGGCTGAATTACTTATGTGGAAACAGTGACTGGAACTTAAGAAACTGTTTATTTGGCTTAAGGGTATGAGGATGGGGATCAAATAAAGGTCATATTCCATTGTCTTAGAGAGCTGAGATGGAACAGGTACTTAGAGGGTTCATCTTATCTCTGTCTCTGAGACACTGAGTAGAATGAGAAAGGGACCTGTCTTCCTCTCTGTCTTGAGAGGGGACACCTTCTGATCTATTTCTCTAACAGAAAGGGCTATATCTCAAAAGACGAGTATATCGATTTCTTGACTGACAAGGAGTCAGAGAACATCAGATCCAGTGATGAACTAGAAGATTCTTTCCAAGCCCTGGCAGAGGGCAAAGCCTATATTACAAAAGAAGACATGAAGCAGGTCAGATTCCCATTTATATCTATTGTATCTACTCTCACTGCACTCTCATCATCATCTAGATTTTGTTCATCTCAGGTCTGGCTCCCTAGTTACTATAGGCAACTACTTTCCTCTTCCCCATGTTTTCTCAGATATTGTCATGCACTGGTTATCATTTGCATTGGTCACTACCTCATGTTGTTTTGACCTAACTCAAAAACCTATAGTCAATATCTAATTATTTCATCATCAATCCCAAACATGCTACCTCTTTATTCTATTTAATAAGCCAAATTTAAAGAATGGGGTAAACAGTGCAATCAGAAGGAAAGGGGATTCTTTGGATAAGAACTGAGTTGAAAAGATGAGTTTGTCTTATTCGTTAGAAATTATAGATTTCTTTCTGTAAGAAAAGCAAGTGATAGACCCAGGACCTGCTGCTTTTTCCCAGACCTCTCTACTTCCTGAGTTTAGGGCATATTAGAAGCCCAAAGGAGCCAGCTGTTCTGAATTTCTATCACGGTAAATTTTTTATTTTTTTTAATGTTTCAGGCCCTAACCCCAGACCAAGTGTCATTCTGTGCCTCACGTATGCAGCAGTATGTGGATCCCCGGGGCCGAAGCCAACCTGCTGGCTATGATTACGTTGGCTTCATCAGTTCTTACTTTGGCAACTGAGAGGCAGCTTCTTCTGGGTCAGGGCATCTTGATGTTGTGGGAAGGATTGGGGGATGAAGGAGATAGGCAGATATGGAAATTGGGAAGATAGTTGTGTGTGTGTGTGTGTGTGTTTTACATTTATTGTAGGACCTGAAAAAAGAAATCTTGAGCTTGAGAGATAAAGGCATTAATGACATTGGAGGAGAAGAGGCCATGGGTTTATTTTTTATGCAACTATCACTGAAGAAGGGTGTTAAAGTTTCTACTTTTCATTTGTTGGGTTCTATGTAATATTACTTTATTTTTTTCTGATTATAGAATAAAGTATTTCCTTTTTTTTTAAGCATTTTTTTTTTGCAGTTCTTACTTTCAAAAGGACAATATGAAATAAAATGTTTCTGATTCAGTTAGGTTTTTGTATTTCAATTGTACTATCATCTAAATATAGGCAGCAAAATATACTGTAAATTAGAGCCTTGGTAAAGTAGATACATAAGATTCAAGATAATTTACAAAGTGTTTCTTGAGCTTGAAATTTGATTAAATTCTTGCATTTGAAAATGGAGATATTTGGTATTCTGAGAAATCCTGATATTTTCATCTATAAAATGGAACCATATAGGGAAGATGAGCATAGCGCTCATTTTCTTCTTAATCTGTCCATTTTTCATACTTCTCCATTAAGGTGAGTGTTATTACTCTTGGAACAGCCAAATAGGAGCATAGAAGATCTTCCTTTTGTCCTCTACGTCCCTGAATTTTCTTCAAAATGTTAATGTGATAAAAAAGATTCTTTGGGACTTCGCTGGTAGTTCAGTGGTTAAGAATCCTCCTCACAGTGCAGGGGATGTGGGTTAATCTCTGGTGAGGGAACTAGGAACCCACATGCATTGGAGTAACTAAGCCTGCACCACAGCTAGACAGCTGGAATGCCACAATGAAGCCCACTGCATGATGCAACAAATTTCCCACGTGCCACAACTAAGACCCAATGCAGCCAAATATTTTTCAAAGGGAATTTTTGTTTTCATTTACTTTTATCTATTAGTGTAAGAGTTAGTAGAAATATTCTTTTTGATAAAATTAAGAAAAAATACACAAGAGGTGGTGCTATTTCCAAATAATTTTCAGGCCAAGTTTGATCTGAACTGGTTTGAATGCTGACATTCTGTCCTGACTTGTAAAAAATGTTTTGTGCCATTTGCTTGTGAGTAGACTTATTTGTTTGCTCAGCATGAAATGAAACAGCCTAGCTGTTTGTGTATCCTGCACAAACAGTTTCTGCCTCCCAGTCCATTTATATGGTCACTTGATTACCATTTCATCTCAGTCTCTTTCTTTGCACAGATATTAGCCCTTGCTAAGG